>JANSTX010012378.1:0-18199 GCA_027564355.1 Penthetria funebris
TAGATATACGCTTGTTAAATTATTTTATGATTTTGTATTTATTATATTTCTGTGTGGTTCTCCTTTATACATAATACATTAAAAACTTAAAAACTTAAAATGTTATGCATATCAATCATAAAATTAAATAACTAAACATAATAAAATGTACGATAATTATCTATAATTGAGAAAAAATTTACAATAATATAACATATTTATAATTATTATACTTATCGATCTTATCAATTTACCATATAAATTTTATACCTCAAGTTCCTTCGGATCCACTGTAATACTTAAAAAATCTACTCGTGTTTTAAAAACTACCTTTACTTTTCACTCCTAATCTACACCAACTTATAGTGGTTTGCATACTTGTTCTGATATATATTAAATGAGAAACGTCAACATCGGATCAAATTATATACAGTCAACTATCATACTGCCTTATTGGAATAGGCATGTTTTTACCACATACTTCGGTATTTTATATTATGAATGTTCTATTCAAATCAATGATGCAAAAGTAAACCAACACCCGAATGAGCCCGTTGGTATCCTTATCCTTGCCACCATAAATGAGAACATAGTCTTGTATCTGTCATTGTGCCTTTTCCTTTCTTGCTCGCTTCAGATAAAGCACAAAAATCAATCTTATGATATTTCATTTCCGTTAACAATTATTGATCTTTATTGCTAAACGATGTTATACTCCAGCGAGCAAATCACAATGTATTCTTATTCCATTTTCGTTTTGTGCGTGTTCGTGGCGACTCGTCGTTGTGTAAATTCAATCCGTTACTCCGGATTAAATTTCTAGTATGTAATTTGAGTGGTATTAATTTATAGTCTAAGAGGCACTATGCTAAACTAACCTCAGACTTTACGACATTTGAAGTCATTCCCTACATCTAGCTGTCGTGAAACTAATGTGAACTATTTGTTTTGCCGCTCATGTTCTTGCAATCTGATATTTTGGATGTGGTTATTTAATAGCGCCACATACTCGCAATGTCATCGTGTCCTCTGAATTTAAATGGTCACTGCTGCCACACACAGTGCGCGCTCTTTCGGGTAACCCCCATATTCCGCACATGGTGGCCGTTTCACTATCCATCTTTGAAAATGGAATGCTGTCAGTGGATGTCATCTTCTGGGACTGAATAACCCGTCAATATATGAATATCATTTCTGCAATTTATTTATAGTTCATATGCCTGCCAAAGTGCTATTTGGATGCTCTTCAATATTCATATTAATATGTGTGAATGAAGTTAATTAATTTTTAAACAATATAATTTATGGTAGCATCAAATTAAACTTTTTAGTTCCCCTTCCAAAAGTAAATTCACTCTATAGTTTGTTCTTTTGCATATTAATTATTCAGATGCAAAGAAAAGGTATTAAGTACACAGTACACAAATTAATGAATCTTAAAAACATATACACACACGCTAGGTTATTACGTACGAGTAATGTAATTAATTTAAATTTTAATAAAAAAAACTGAATAATTTTTAACCATATAAAGTTACAGTATTTCATATAAACTTTTTACAACAATTAAAATATATTACTTAAATATTAACACATTATTTTTGTATAATTACGCTAAATATCGAAAACATAAAAGTTTTCTTCATCTGTTTTGAAAATATAAAACTGCTAAGCTGTCAAAATCAGCTATTTAGTACATTGTGTCATGCGCAAATGAGCCCCAACAAACATTTCTGAAAATTGAACGCAGTACACACAATTCAGTGGACTGCACATATAAAAATGATAAAATATGCAGAATTTAGCGAATTGAGGACAGCTGATTATTTGGCGACCAGAGTACGTCTGTTATACGACGAATAGAGTATAATTTCGCCATAAATATTATATTATAGGCGGGTACATTTTTAAATTTGAATTTTTATTTTTTTTTTTAGGTTATGTACTATGTGATTTTTTTTTGCATAGCGTACTCTGTATTATGTGAATTTTGTATTAATTCTAGTACTATTATATGACAGATATGATAATACATTTGAAATGTCAGTCAATTTAAATGTAAATTCTGGGTTGAAATACGTTTGTTTGTGTTCTATTAAATTAATTAAAGTTTAAACTATAATTTATTGTTTATTTTATTATTAAATATAAATTATTATGTTTTAATTAGATTATATAAACCGGTATTTATTGTGATATTACATAATTTATTATATTTTATCTAAATTGTGATTTTCAAATCAATGTTTTTGTGTGTGTTTTTTTTTTGCTGATTTCTTCATGCATTATATGGTAGACTTTCTTTTTAAAAAAGACTATCTTTTGTTAAGAAACATTATTTTTGTGATATTAAAATTATTTATTAGGGTATGTATAGCAACTTAAAATTATTTATTGGCACAATGAAGGTATTTCAAAACATTTTTGTTTTGAATTTTTAGACGGTATGAACTTCACAAAACACATTGTCGAAAAGAAAGTACATAAAACTATTGGTAAATTTTATATGGAAAAAATTCGCAATGATTATGATGAAATCTGTCTATGATACTTCCAAAATAGTTTAGAATTGATGTGCGTAGCGAGTAAATCTAAACCTGAATAGTTAGACAGCAAATGTTCATCAAAATGTATAAAATAATCAGAAGCAAAATAGTAACTATGGTCCCAGTTAGTTTTTGATTGAGATTATTTAAGTGATACGAATAATAACATGAACATGAATTTGGATGGAAAATAGTTACGAAAATCTCAATTTATCAATGGTTTATCATTTATTATATACTACATTTAATGTTATAATTGATTTTCTTCATCATCGCTGACATAAGGACGACGACTTAAGGTCCTTTTGTCTAGTCTATATACCATAATGTGTCCACCTAATATCTACTATACTTATATTTTTGGGCACATTTATCATAAACATCTATGATATATGATCTCCAATGAATTAGTTATACATAATTTTTTTGTGATTAACTTTCAATTCAATAATTTTGTTCCGTATGTTATTTTTATATAGCTTAGACTTTTGACAGATTTTAGAATGGTGCGGTATATTTAAACGGATTTAAGGAATTGGATTATTTAATCAAATAATAACAGCTAATTTTACGAATTCAGGTAATAATATATATATGTAACAGTTTTTCATAAATACGCAACAACTGAACAAGTATCTATAGCTGAAAAAGATGTATTTTATAACCATTTATTGGATCATATGTTCAAAAATGGTGAATTCTTTGCGAATATGTGATAATGAGACTAGTGCTATACTTTGTCAATTGAATAGTTTCGCGGATTCATTCTGTTAGATATTTACATAATATAAAAAACGTATTATTATTAAAAGTAGTACAGCCCACTGATTAGTGATTATAGTGATTGATGAATATGATGAGTTGCTATATGAGTTTACTACATCAAATGGTATATGTAGACATAGACAGGATGACAACAAATTCCTGATAAATCTCCTGATTAAATAAAAATTTCTCGATTTTTATTTTAATATTTAATTTATTGTTTCTTTTGTTTTTGTTTAGACCAATTATTCTCTTATACAATATTAATATTACTATACCTACACTAGTAAATTGAAATAATCCATTAAATATTTCATAAATCTTAATTTATAATTCTTCATCACCACTTTGTGTACAGTCATATATTATCTATTAACTATTAAGTAAATCAATTATGCAATTATATGTACAATCATTATCAAAAAGGTTGATTAATTTAGATGCTCTAACAGTATCTTCCACAAATATGTTTACATACTTACTTATGCGGGCCTACAACCTACAATTGGTTTAAGCCTCCAGCAGCAGCCTTCTCCAATCGGACCTATGTAGGTTTATCATCTAAAACCCTTGAATATAGCTGTTGTAATTTGCAAGCGTATCGCGTACGCCACCGTCCATTATCCCTCATCAGACCATAGCTGATGCGTAGTATTTTGCTTTCAAAACTCCTTAAACGTTGTTCATTCACTTGGGCCATGTACCACGATTCCACGAACCATACGTAACAACTGGCCGCTAGCGTCTGATAAAGCTTGACTTTTAGTTTACTGCTTAATGTCTTCGAAAAGGAGATTTTTCGCAAACCATAAAATGATTTGTTTCCTAAAGCAATCCGAGATTGAACTTCTTCGCTTATATCATTGTTGCCATTTATCTGGCTGGCAAGATAGGAGAACCTATCAACAGTTTTAAATTGGTTTTGGCGAATTGTTACATTTGGATGTTTTGCCATAAAAGCGCTGTTTCGTGGCGCTATCATATATTTGTTCTTCATCTCATTCACCTTTAATCCCATTTTCGAAACCTCGCGTTCCAGCAAAACAAACACCTCTTTAACGGCACCAATATTTCTACCCACCACATCAATGTCATCAGCATAACCAAGGAATTGCGTGGATGAGGTAAACATTGTGTTGCCAGTTTTAATGGCGGTCCCCCTGATGCACTTTTCCAACGTAATATTGAAAAATAATGCCGCCAAAGGATCACCCTGCCGAACTCCGTCAATGGTTTCAAATGCTTCAGATTTGAAACCCCTTAATTTTACCTGGGATGTAACTTGCGACAGTGTTAATTTTGACATAGCTATCAATTTTTCAGGAAAACCGAATTCATACAGTCTATACAATTACGCAACCATCTTTACATATTTTTTTTTTCCAAGGAGTATTATATACATGATTATATGACGTATACTCATATTTATAATAATCATATAAGAATACATTTGTTTTACATACAAATACTAGTATATATATCCTTAAATTAAGCTCATATGCCAAATGGTTTCAATGTACTTTAAATACATGGAAAAAAAATGTAAATTAAACCAACCTATCGTTGGAAAATCCAACAAAATGCAGGATATATGAAAATTTTATTTATGAAATATGGCGCATATTCACCCTTTTCCAGAAACAATCCTTTATAATGTGTGACACCATATTTAACTTGTGGAAAGAAAATTTTATATACTTTAGATTGCATATTGTTTATAATAAAATATGCATAATTATTATTCAATTTAGAAATCAAGAAAACATACATTTATTTTGTAGGCCTATATGTATGCATAGGATAGATATTCTATATATGTCTTAAAATATACTTTTATACAATACATAATTTATGATATGACATATGCATTTTATGCAAAATATGAAATGCATATACAATTTATTGCATCTTTTCAAATTTATGAATATGTAAAATAACGATACTTGTATGAAAATTTTCTATTATATAAGAGTAACTCAAAATTGAAAAAATATTTGCAATTCGTCTTAATAAAGACTTTTTACAATGCAATCTTCAAAAAAAAAATAATAAAAGAATGGAATGAAGAAAATGTAAGGAGCATATCTAATAAATTCTGTATTTGATGCACATTTATATCCTAAAAGAAGAGGTCTTGCGGATTTTATTTTACTTGAGCGTTTGTCAATTGTCAAATTTTTATTATTATAATTTATTTTATATTATAATTTATTTACATATGCAGCCGTTCATATTTATTTTGATTGTTATTCAAATTCAAATTTATATGAATTTAATTTTGGTGAATTGCTTAACGTAGCCATATACATTCTGATGGATATAATCGAACATCAGAACATATTAAATCAATGGAAGACGCCACAAAAACAAAAAAAAAATCCATGAGAATCATAAAATTGCTTATTGAGTAATGTTGAACTGAAATAAATATGCAGGTAAAATTATATTTATAATCCATAGGAGTATAGTACTTGTGAATTCGAAACCTATTGTCCATGTTCGATATATTTATGTTATAGATTATCAATATATCTATAAACTACCACCATCATAAATCCGCAATCTTTAAATTGAAAATGTTTTTAGATTACATGTTTATCACTATCTCGAGATGTACCCAGGAGTGGTAATTTTATTGTCATCTAAATTATCACTTTAATTACGTATATATAGGTAACGGTTATTACCCATTAAACAACTTTAAGCTATTAGTCTCGATTCACAGTCTTAAGCAAAAAAAAAAAAAAATTCTCATAGTAAGTTCCAAAATAATGCTGGCATGTACTTCAAAAATTTTCGTGTCAGTTGTATTTGACCTTTATACGGTATGTTCTACATTTTATTCTGTCTGATGATGCTTTTACAAAGTTCTATTTTATTGTCATAATCTATAATCTAATATTATGTTCTAAAAATTTGTAATGATTATGATGATGTAACAATGCAAAGTCATCTAGGATATCGTTGCATATGTGAATGTGTAGAATCTGAATTCATCACATCGTTTGTGTAATGACATATGTACTTCTCTGAACTCTGTTTAGTTGACAATACTCTTTAGTTTAGCTATCTATTTAAGATAAATAAAATGTTATATATTTAACGTTTAGTAAGGATTAAATTTCTAAGTTATCTTTATAAGACTCCTTCAAGTGTTCGAAATTACTATTCAGATAATTATAATTGATCTTATATTTTTCAGTTGGTAAATTTCAATAATCGTTATATAAATTCATATTTGATGTTGATTATCGAATTCTCTTGCTACTCGTTTAATTTATGATGAGACAATCACATTTCACTAATAGTAATATGTGTCACTTGAAATCAGCAAAGTTTCCTTAGACTGAAGTGGAAATTATGTCCGAAATCACTGTCCGGTTAGTTTGATTGTCGTCATATTGTTTATATTCGTTACGCTTGATCAGTAATATTTTCAAATAAACACGTTTTTCTTAATACACTTTATACTTAGTTCAGTTGTTCATATTATTGTGTGTTCAGATTTTGTTCGTCGATCACATGTTGCTGTTGTTAATTATAATATATTTTTGATTTTTCTACTTCACATTATTAGATTTGATGTGTCTGAGTCCTGGTCATTCGCCCTCTTATTTTTAATTTCAACATATTTGTTGCAGTCGGGCCAATTACTTACAACTATATACTTGTATATAAGAAGTATTGGATACTTATGGATATCTGCCATGGATATAAAAAAAAGAGATCATTTCGTCATCTAAATATTTCAACAAACCCTTCTCAAGCATTTCTGTTTAATAAATACTCGTTTTTAGTGTTTGTATTTAATTTCAAATATTAAATACATAAAAATGATGTAAGTTAATGATTTATTCTTTATCGATTACCACCAACTGTTAATTATGTCTTTTTCGAAATTCATCTTTTCACTATGATTAGATACTGATTTCAATATATTTCCAATTTTTCGTTCATGTTACTCATGCGGTAGGTCTATCCACTACTATAATTATAATTTTAATTATTAACATATTTTGAAATAAATATTTTGGAATGAAATGAAATGTTTTTTTGTTTTCTAACAATAACGTTAGTATATTGTGTTATTTAATAATGAATCTTTATTTAAATTTTTTTTTTTAAACTATTTATTATCATCGTTCAAATAAATAATTTTGTATTAGGTCCGATTTAATGCAAGAGTAAAAAAGTTGGAGAATAAGAAAGAAGATCATATAAAAGTAAATATATTAAAACAGATAAATTTTAAAAACAGAGAAAATATTGATGAGTCCCATTATTAAAACATAATTTTTTCACCGATCTACCGCATAGTCTTATATAAAAGTAAGTCATTCTGGAGTCTATTTAAAATATTTTTGGTTTGATGGTGCTGGATGATCAATGTAATCTTATATTTTGTTTTAAGCACGAACTATTAGAAATTACAAGCAAAGGTAAACGAACAGCATTTAGCAAACGAGGAAACCTAAAATATTCAAGCATTTATATAAATAACTCATCAATGTAAATTAAAATCATTATATTACATAACAAATATGTATAGTTATTTATGACTGCTTATTGTAATACCATTATTATTACTATTATATTTTTCTTTATTACTATGGCTGAGTGACTACCAATAAACTTTTATTCATTTTTTTATTATTTAGCATTATTTGATCATCATTAAAATGTAAAGACATATTTTGGGAATGTCTTAATTAATTTAAAGTGATTGGATCTTATCCTGTCACTGTGGGTGGGTTTTTAGTATTTAGTGATCATTATATTAATGGAATTGATGTTATATTATTATATCGAATAATTGTTTACATATATCCACATTTGGTATTATTTGTAATCAATAAATGCACTTAAGATCAAATGTTTATTATAAGTAAAATTGGTTTTTGGATTTTATTTATAACAATAAGCCACTATATTAGGTAAATATGATTCTGATTTTATCAAAATTTCATTTGAATATGAGTGGGATTGTGGATTTTCATTTAATTTTATTTACAATCTATATGGTCAATTGTGGGGGTTCATCAGGTTCATACGCTTTTACTGATTTATCCTCTTTAATTTTGTATTGATTGCCATAAAACAATTGATAACATATTTTGGAATTTTATTAACAATTATATACATCTTTATGAACTAACTATTACGTACATAAAAATTATGTTATCAAATACAAGGTTATATAATGGATTTATCAAGAAACGATTTCGTAAAACAGTAGTAACTTATGTGAATTATCTCGGATCTGGAGTTTATCACGTACCTATATTTAAGAAATTATACAATTCATCTTTAATGAGAAAAATAATTGATAATTATAATAATAATTGCACAGGTGTTTCAATCAAATACTAATATAAATGCAATGATAATGTATGTGCACATCCAGTGAATGTTATAAATATCCCAAAATAGGGAGGATTGAAGACGATGTACACATCATTTTTTAAAGATTTTATTAGCTTCTTTTCTTGTATGTTCGGCACAAATTTTTTTAAGTCATAATATCAAAGATGGCTTTCGGTATAAATTTTCTTGAGGTCATAACATAAAAGAATTACTTTCAAATTACTAAATTGAAACACTAGTCGTTATGTGATCATGATGAGCTGTGACAGTATCTCGATATCTTTTACACATAAATAAGAATTCAAAAAGAAATTAATATTAAATTGACGTTTGTAATATTTACGTGTAACTTAAAATATCATATACCAATCAATTATATAAATTAGTTGAGTGGTGTATAAATTTAGTTACTGGTGAGTAACCTCAATGATAGTGTCGTGGTCACATAATTCTAAATTTTAAAATTTCTACCGTTGCGAAACTTTCTACATCTTTCGATTAAAGTTTCTGGACATATGGGTCACAAAATTATGCTAAACATTTTCTTAATCTTAGATAAATGTCACGTTTCAATATTTGACATAAATTTCAAAAGATATTTTATTGGTTGATGAGTCTTTTATTTGATGTTTCGTCATTTTAATCAAATTAACAATTTATAAATATATGTTTAATATGAAATAGTAACAGCAATTCTTTAAGTGTTGAATTGATACCATCAAATACGGAAAGGTAATGCAGATAACTATATTTAGTTAGCATTCAAATATATAATGTCGGTTGACGGAAAGGAGGCCAAAATGATAGATAAGAATATCAAACGTAATATAGGTGTCTGTTGTGAAAGTGAGAAATTAATTTATATATTATATATAAAGTAAAATGTTTGGGTTTCAATAAAATTACTTTATAATCAACCTAGTACGAGTATATTGTATTATTATATAATATATTTAGTTATATTATTTATTTATAAAACTCGTGAATACTCTATAAACATAAATTTCATTCGGAAGGAATTCAAATAGAATATCATACATTATTATCAGTAAGTAATTTGTCCATAATCGGTCATTTGTAATGAAATTGATAAATAATCATTTATTTCGGCATATAATCAAAGGACATTAAAGCGGTAAGATCAAATGGAATCATAGCCGCCAAGCAACTACTTACTAAAGACAAAAATGATAAATGTGACGTTATTTTCCAAAATATTTTTTTTATTCACTGATATCTTTGTAGTTTTTTATTCTCAAATTTATTTTATTTAGCTATTCATATAATAAATAATAAGCATATTATAATGCTTATAATGAAATTTCAGTAAGTGTCTACAATACTGCAGATTTTGCATAATATAATAGAGCTCATATAATGTATGTTAGAATAAAGACCATTCGTTCTCAATTGTTTGTAAGATATTTAGTAAGGATCTGTTTGATATGATATGGCCAAAATTTATATTGAGATCATTTATATTCTCATATATATATATATAATATATCGTATTTGATATTTACACTGCACAAAATATGTGTAGATACAACGATGAAGATTCTATTTAAGAAACATCTAAATGGCAAATCCATTTTTGCTGTATATATGGTTGCAATATTATTTTAACAATATTGGAAGTAATTTCAGTTGCAAATATTCTTTGCTTGTAGAAAAAGAAATTGGTTGTGGAAAGCCAAACAAGATAGGTAGTTTCTATTGTTCAATCTACGGCCGAATCAGGTATATATGAAAGCATTGAGTTTCGAAACGAGCTATATAAAAATGCTGCACAAAGGAATGTTGCAAGCAAATACATACATACATACTACAGCCAAATCTATAAAAAAATAAATGTTTTGATGTAGGAAAGTAAATAATATTTGAAAGTAAAACTTGAATTAACTACTAAATAACATATAGGCGAATTTCTGAATCAAATTGAATATAAATGCACAAAATCCACAACATGACATTCATTCAAATCTTTGGGCGATATTGGGTTTTCAGTGGTTTGCAAATTTATTAAATAAGACTTCCAACGGAAATGCAAAGCAAACATTTCTGAAACTATATAGAGTAATCAATACAAGCATCACGCACACATTAAAAACATGAGATAAGATATTGGACAATAGACTTCGCAATCCTGAAGAATCAATGATGATATTCAACTCGAATAAAGTTCGAATGGTGATCGGTATTCAGTAGTTTATGAGATATAAAATGGAACCAAAATTAATAACACAAACATTTATACATGTTTGTGTTATTAATTTTGGCTATACTCTCAATTGGCGAAGAAGAGGAAAAAAATATTGTAAGTTTAGCAGTATAAATTTTCTTGTATATTAACTGTTTGACTGACGACCTTTAATATACAACGAAAACATTGGGCACCCGTCACAAGGTTTTTGTTAATATTATGCACTCAAATTTGTTTGTGTTTCTTCATGTGCCCAAAATAAAAAAATTAAACAAAATAATATATGCAAATAATAAATGGACATAATATTCGATAACCACGTACAGATTCTGTTAGCTACCTAGTTGGTTGGGTGTGATGTATTTTTCACCAGTAGTCATTAACAATTTCTTTTAAGTCTTGATAACACTGACATACATTGTGATCGAGATGAAGATAAAAATGAGAAATATATTCTCGCTGATAGTCGGCTACTTCATTAGATTAGATTGTTTTCAGGGTTTATGGACTTTACATTCAATCACCACCGCGACCCAGAGAATCTATTGTGGATGCCCTAACGTTTGTTACGTCTACATAATGTTTAAAATGCTGATGTAATCCAGAATGTTTCTGGATTCAAAACTCAACATATGTTTTGGATGCAGGATATGTGTCCTCCCAAGTATCACATTCATCTTTAGGCCAGATAATCGCATTCACATAGAATATGCTCGGCAGTTTTATCTTCATTATTGTAACATCTACAAGTATAATTATAAGATTTACAATTTTTAAATATATGATATTTCATTCCACAATGTCAGCCAACCCAAGCAAATTTTATGCAGTTGAAGATTGTAATTAATTATTATCGCAGGTAAGTTTATAATTATTATAAAAATGGTATGTGGTAAGTACTGTATTACTATGGTTGGTTTGTATATATATAAATATGTCTTAATCCCAAATCGAGTATATAGTCCTCTTATTAATTAGCATTCAAATCAGATGCTTGAAGTCAGAAATTGTTGTGCATCACAATGATACATGCATTCTGAATAACAGAATTTTTCCAATGATTCACGATATACTTTATAATATGTAACAGCAAAAATTGTGTAATACTTTTTACAACCATATGTTTGATTTTGCATAAAAAAATTATTCAAGATTATTGTCTTGTGGTTACCTAAATAATTCTAGTTTCAACTGCAATATATGTTCATATTTAAATAATTGGCATTCATTAAATCTGGTAAATTTACTATTGTTATGCACTTCTTATGATACAATACCAATTCTTTATTAACAATGTGGTTTTTAATAAATACTTTTTTTTTAACTTTATAAAAAATATGACCTATTTTGTATTTTCATATTTACCATATGACATATTACCACAAGTTCTGAATCTTACTTGGGAACCATATATATATATATATATTGATCAATTTTAAGATGTTTTATATGTATTTATTTACAAGAAATTTAGTATGTATTGATCGCATAAATTAATTATAACATTTTTTCATATAGACCTATGTCATTGTATTTAGTGATGATTGGTTGCAGTAATCATTTTTTATCAGTTTTTGTTCTAATTGATATTTAAATTTTCTACATTTTGTATATTTCTGCCACAATCTTCGAATAACTTTTCTAATCATGTTTTGCAAATTATACATATGTATCCAGTAGCCCCTTATATTATTGATCAAAGTGTAAATTCCAATAAGTAAACATTAATTTTCTGGATAGGGAATTTACATTTCTTTTAGGTTAATCTATGGATGAAAAACATGAACTCTTATCTGAGAAAATACTGGAAGAATTGAACCATTTCTTTCTGGAAAGAAAAAATTAATTGACATAAAATTTATTCTTTAATACAAACATATTAGAGTATTCGATAATCATCTAGTTCATATCTAAATACAACATTTCATGTGCACAAATAATTCATTTACTTAGCCTTAGATTTTTTCATGTTAAGAGTAGGTTTCGAAACATGAACCAACGGAATTTATCATTGTAAAGATTTTATTGCAGCCACTTTGACCCTGATGTGTTGTCTGCTACATGGAATTTATTATTTGTATGGAATGTAAATATTCTATACGAATAGTATATTCAGCCACAAAATCTATTACTTGTATAGAATTAAACAATATATATAAACGATAGATCTAACTGGTTAAATTTGCTATTTGTATAGAATTCAATAATTCCATACAAATGATAAATTTCTATAGCTGTTAAATAAAATTAAGTTATATTAACAATTAAAAATATACAACACAAATAAATAATTATAACGTAGTATTAAAAATAATCCGTTTTACGTACAGAATATTAAAATATATATTTTGAACATCAAGTTTTCACAACGTTTAGATTTAACTGATTTCAATTAAGTTACTTAAATATTTATGTTTATTGTTGTATAATTTTATATATGAAAGCATCCTGATTAAGCAGACGTCTAGCTTTCATGTCACCATTTCAGTATTCATCCAATATATATGATTCTGTTTGATGACGTTCGTTCCTTGTGCCCTGTTCAATAATGTTTTCTGAAAAGCGTTTATATTACTAGGTTCTGCGTATTTTACGTTATCTCCCAATAACATCATTTCTTATTCTATACCTGATGAATGTTATAGTAAGTGGGTACCTGATTCATAATTAGCTTTGTTCTGGCCAAAACCGAGTGATCGCATATATGACAATCTATTTTCCTGCAGATATTTGTACATTATGGCTATACATTTTATTATTCACCTTTATTTTGTTTTAACATTCATTTACTGAATCAAACCAATAATATTTGGAATATTTTCTAAAATGGATGTAATGTGATTGGATTGTATTAGAACAAAAGCTTAAGTAAGATATTCACGAAACACATGCAAATCTAATTATATTTAATGGATATTTCCACCAGTTGTTTTTTATGCTTCAATTGTGTGTTCCATTAAAAATTGGTTGTGAGGTTTGTCTTAAATGAAATTGATTTGCGTTTTATATATACATTTTGAAAATGATTTTGTCCTTCTTCAGAAGATAGTGATGTTCTGTATATATGCAACAAATCCTTCTTCTTTAATTTAATGAACCGTACTCGAAAGTGTTTTAGTGTCAATAAACGTAAAAGGGCATTTCTTATTTTATATACAATAACTTTTTTTATTATTACAGACTTTTTTTTTCTTCATCTGAAAGTAATTCATCATCCATCGTCATCAATATCGTCAACATCATCTAAGTTAAAACTTCTTGCATATTATGATTCACTTGCAGTCACCGGTGAAAAAATAGATGAAATACGGACTATCAATATTTGCGAAGTTTTTTTTTTTGACAATTGATGGTAGTGCTGAAACAGAATATTCAAAAAGCTCGGCTAATGTTTGGTATGCTGAATAGAAACTGGAGGTCGTAACAAATTTTTAAAAACAACTAAAGTTGCAAATTTTTCAAATAAATTGTGTAAATTTTTCAAATAAATTGCTTATCGGTACAATATTATATAGTTGCGAAACTGGGAAGGTCACACATAACGAAGTGTCACAAATTCAATGTTTCGTCAATAGATGCCTTGGGCGCATATTAAAATCTCACCAAACACAATATGAAACTAGAATTTGTGGAGACTGGCAAATTTGATATTATAAAATACGCACTTGACTGGCATCCACAGGACATCAGAACACCTAGTCGTCCAAAAATAACGTGGCGAAGAATCGTCATTATATGACGGCTAATACCAGTGGAAAGGGGATGAAGTGAAGTGAAGGCGCTGGCCAGAAATCGTGAACAATGGCGGTTGTTCGTTGACACCCTATTCTCCCGCTAAAAGAGTAAATATGATGATTATGATTAACTAGAACATATACAAGACAATTTAAAAGATGATTGTCTCATACCAAATATATACTTTCTTCGCATTTCAGATATCATTGTGTTACATCTACCCCTCGATTTTTTTGATTCTCTAATTAGAAAAGAACAGTCATCAAATTTTTATGAATAGATGGACACTAAATTTTGAAGAAAAGAAGTAAATTATACAAATTAATTTAAAATGTAATAGCTACTTTCATCCCTTGGTAATATAATTTATTTACTATTAAAATAAACTTACCGTAACCAGGTTTTACTATATTTCAGACAGACATTCATTCGAAATATCGTCAATGCCTTGGAATGTTCTATTTTTTTAATGTTTTAATTAATTACTTTATTTAAAATTGATTAATTACGAAATTTTAATTACATGATGTGTCTTTCACCATAAATAAGAATGATTTGTGCTTGCATGTTATATTTTGAAATAGACATATCCATTCTTCAGAAATTATTGATTAGTTCTGCAGTATATATTCATTTACAAGTTTCTTTATATTTCTGATAAAATTAATTCCATATGATTTTCTATTCACCATACAATTCACGTTCCATGTTCTTATAGATTTTGTTCTAGAAGTTATTATCTTGTACGCTCGATAATCTTCTACGCTGTTTCAATACTTGTTTATGTTTATATTTTTTCAAAGTCATTTATACATAATCTTCGTAATTATTCCATTTAATTTACATTTTCGTATTTTGCTGCTGGGTAATTATTGCACTGATGAGAACTAATTACCATGTGAATTCTATAGTAGCTTAATGATTTTAAATTTAATTTGAACTGCTGCATGAATTTCAATATACATGATAATATAATTGCATATTATATTGTAGTATATTGTCACTAAAAACCTTATTCATAATTAAATAATTATATTATGGTCACTAAAAAACCCCTTTCTTTAAAATTCTCGTATATCCGTAATACATTTAATATTAATTTTTTTTATGTGACTTGAAATGAGTTTGAATTTATACAGAAAGTGCACTATATCCTTACAAAATATTTCTTATTATGTAATTGGTTGACCATTGACACCTTGTGTTATGTCAAGTGTTTTTATATTGTTCTTTATGTGAAAAAAGTGTGTGTTGTTTATTTGAGTTATGCAGACAAGTTTATTTGAGTTATGCAGATGAGTTACTGTATATGTTGATAATCTAGAATCTATTGGATATTCATTATAATCTAAAATTTTTTAAGTAGAACTGTAGGTTGTCTCAAGAAAAATATTAACATTAAATTCATGATCTAAAAAATAGAATGTTACAATGCAAAAATGAATGAAGATGAATAGAATTTATGTTCTATGAAATAATTTTAAAAAAAAGGTGGCTTTCTTTGTGTCCTCCATCATATCAAAAATATACAATATATTATTATTGAAAACATAACAAACATGACTGGATATATAACATTTCTGATTAACAACATAAGACGTGTATTATATTTTCAATTTTATCTCAGATATTTTACAATAGTTTGTATATTACTTGGTCTTGCAAAGGAAAATATGTAAGCAAAATATCTTTCACATTTTCTATTATATTCGTAAAGTTGGTATATTATTGCTAAATAAGTACATTATTGTACAACTAAGCATATGTAATGTAACATGAATGGATGTATGTAATATCACGCAATGTGATAGTAATAAGTACTTATAGTACATAATATAATGAAATAAAAATAAAAACATACCGTGACAATCACACACCGTATCTTTGTAATATATAATTGTCATTTCAATTTATGTATAAGAAATAATTTGATATTCTCATATAAAAACCGACAATAAAATGTTCCAACATTATTTTACATATGTTGTATGACACTTTCTCTAATTTCAATTACAATTGTATATTACCACTTAATGCATTATAATTTTAATACATCTTAAACCACAAGGTATTTTATTTCAGATAATCATTAACTGAAATATGTTTATAAATCTTATTGTAGCATAATAAACACAGTGTCTTAAAGATGATAAGAAGAGGAAATATACCATTCACACTCTATCATTTCCTATATAATAATATATTCTGAAAGGCATTTAATCGAATTAACCTCGTCTCTCAGTACATATGCAAAACATTTTATTTGGTTTGCAAAAATTCTATTCAGTAATACCAAATGTTTACTAAAATTCACCTGGTTCAGGATTCTTATACAAATATTTCGGTCATTCAAAAACATTTTGGCGAAAAACCGTCATTAAGGTGGCTAAAGTACCAGTGGAAGGGGATGAAGTGAAGTGTAGGTTCTGGCCAGAAATCGAGAACAATAGTGATTGTCCATTGAAGTATAATATATTTAGTATTTAGTATAATCAATTTAAAACTATACATGATTTGAATAACGATTTAAATTTCATTTTCAGAATTCATAATTCTAATCTTCGTAAATGTGAGAGGTAACTTATTGTTTATATAACCTTATAGATGAAAATATTCTTCTTCTAAAATTTTATATTTATTAGAAGAGGCATATGTATTGCATTAGAATTAAAAGGACATTACAAATGAAAAGGGAGACCTTTTTAACATATGCACCTTTGTATTATGGCATTTCAGGAAATAAAATAAATCTGAAATTTTGCCATATTATATTCAAATGTTTTATTTAAACAAAATTTAATAAAATACCCGTATTTAATAATAGATACACCTTTTGTCAGTATTTTATTTACATCATTTACCATATCGTAACCCAATTTAAATAGATATTTTAAAGTTCCGTTGGAAAATTGTATTTTATTTTGATTTTGGTGAAGGTGTTAAATTGGAATATATTTAATTGAATATGATTCCAATTGACTTGAAGAAATTGAAATTGTTGAATAGCTGATTAAAATGTTTATTAGTACCTTCACATCTTCAGTGTTTACCTACGCCCGTTTTTAGCATCTGAATGTAGATAAAAATATTATCACCAATTCTTTCACAATGCAAAATCCTATATACATTTTAAATTACAACATAGATCCCATTATCATAAGTTTAGATGGTATTGCATAACTTTCTAGTAGTACTATACATTATTGCCGATCTGTTATTTACTCCACCACACTTCTGTGTTAAATTGTCATGAACTTTTTGCAAAATCAATACCTTTAACAGTTCAGTTGTCTCTTCATATCTGCATAACCGCAACTAATATACAAAAGATGTGGGTATAACTGCAACTTCTAAAAGAGAATTTCTTCGACTTTTACTAATAATTAATTACATAATTTTTAGGCCCTGCGAACGAAGTTCCAAGGGTCTATTGTATTTGATTCCGTTCATGTAACGCCAAGAATTAAACATGTCAGAAAAAAAAAAATTACGCAGAAGTGCTTATAATTGAAAAAAAGTCCGTCCGTCCATGCGCACGATAACTTGAGAATGCTTCGAGATATCGCTATGAAATTTTGCACGTGTCACTTTTATCTGATTTTTGAGG
>JANSTX010012389.1:0-18194 GCA_027564355.1 Penthetria funebris
TTTGATTGAAAAAAAAGGAGCATTGTCAAGAGGGTAATGTCTTTTTCTCTCTGTCTTCGTTCAAATAAAATCGCCCCCCCCCCCCAAATACTGAATTCTCCAACATTTTAATTTCAAAATGAAATTTGTTTCAGGAATTTAATTTAATTATTTATGTAAATGTAAAATACTAATTTAAAGAATGTTTACAGAATAATATAGAGATAAAACTCCCGATTGATTTAATACGAGCTGGCCGAATACATAATATTAGAGCCGTTAGATTTTATAATTCTGGCGAGATAGTGGCACCGCAATTTGTGTCAAATGCTCTATTGAGGCAACATAGATAGATTTTCATCTGAAAATATTCTCCTTAAACTACACGGTCATCTTGTCATTGCTCGATATTAGCATTGACATATTTCCCAGGCTTTAGTAGAGGGACACAATTAGTATCGTATACTTAAATGTCATTGCTGAAACCGGCTGTCTTATATAATGTTGAACTATCACATTCACAGAATACGTGAAGTTAATTTAATCTAATTAAAATTCATCTGTATAGTTTCAAGATGGAAGCCGACGTTGATGCTGGGGTATTCTCAGATACTCTATGGCAGAATACTTTAGACTCCCAGACAATTCAAGTGTATTCCAAGGGGAATTGTTTGCTCTCTGAAAAGCATGTGCCTTCTTGATGTCAGCTTTGATTCCCATACACCATTATGTCACTGGTCTGCAAATCAATATTGTAGTAAAAATGCTTTCTCGCATTGATGGAGGCAAGTAACGCGGCCGAAGTTACACTGTTTTGGGTTCCAGGTCACACGGATATTGCAGGTAATAAAAGAGCCGACGAACTGACCCGGCAGTGCTCGGGTCTTAGCATATCACGAGCGAAGCAATTTCTCCGCCACTTAGTGAATCAAACATAGAAACTGGCCTGTACTATACGAGAATGGCCAATGCAGATTACTTGGCCCGAGTTTATTATCCCGTCGAAATGTGGCCAGGTCCTTGTCAGTTCTGAAACAGACCGATCGAAAAATACGTGTCAAAATTGGGTATCCCTTTTCATTTTTTTTTATCGCACAGCACTTTCTCAGCAGTGATATAGGTTGCTGGCCAGGCATATAATACCGAATCTATCTGAAATTGCATCTAAAAGACCAAGAGATTTGGTGTCGATTCTAAACGCCATTAGTTGGATTTAGTATGTCTATCTACAATAATCAACCGGGTTTCCTAAAGTGTGTGATATGAAAATGGCATCTACGTGCTAATTGGCATCCTTTGAAGTTTTAGTCTGATCCGCCAGTGTAACCAGCCAACCAATCAACCATGAGTGCAATATTGACCACTGTAGTTATAAAATTATTTGTCGAATTATAGTTTAATTTCAAAACACAAAAAAATGTGAACTAAAGGGAATTTAAAATGTAATAAAAATTTATTTCCATATTTTATAGATGCTGATACGGACCCCAGTGATTTTCAAAGAAAGCTAGAAATTTTAAATAGCACAATGAATTCATCATCGTCAGCAGTACAATATCAGGGATATGATCGACGTCAACGTCAAGCACAATATTTAGGAAATTGTACTATAAAATTGTCTAATTTATAATTTTATGCATTTGAATTTTTATCTTTTTGTTTTTATTTCTTTTCTTTTAATTTCGTTATTAATTTAAATTTTAAATTTGCTTCTGTTAATAAACAAAAAAATAAAAAACTTTCCAATCTACAAAAAAAAATAATCTATAATCCGTTTCAAAAAAAAACAATAGCTGGTGGATATTCTGAAGACAGCGACTATACATCGGACCTGAATTATCCAGTTGGTCAAAATGCAAATTCATCAGCTAGTCAATATCGCAATTTACAGACACCGCAACGATCACTGGAAATATCACGTGAGAATTCCTATGAAAAAGACGATCGATCATTTTATGATAATTGTAATGATCCTCAACAAATAATTATGGTGAGTGTAAACAAATTATTGTAAAACCAAATGACATTTTGGTTATCTATTGACGACGTGTGATTGAGGATAAACATTTATGTTTCGATCGACTTTCGAGCTGTTTTTCACAAGTCGTTCAAATTTCACTCTAATATCTGACTAAGTGTGTGAACGCAAACAAATGTCAAATCGTCCAGTTAGATCCTATCTGATGCAACATTCCAAGACGAACAGGATCAATTATGGCTACGGAGTATACATACCTGTTTTACACCCGAATGCATATTAAAAATATCACCAAGCCTTTCACGATACAAAACTTTACATTATAAATAACGATATAGACCGATGTTCGTATTTAGCAGATTAGATTGTATTCGATAACTTTCTGGAATTGTCCACATTATATTGCTCAACAATAATCGGTAAAGTGTTGATATGGTGTGTGCAGGACCTACCAGGCCTGAAACCTGCCCGTTCCTTTCAAATACCCGGTTGCACAATTGAACTGATCCTGTCTAGCACGTTAAAATTTAGTATTTTGTTTATCGTATTAAGCAAAGTGATATCATGCCAGTTCTCGTAAATACTCGTAACATGAGTATTTTCGAGAACTGACATTACGAGAACTGGCAACTGAATTAGCAACCCTATTTTGAATAAGGTTCAGACAACCACACTTCACTAATAATAGGATCCATTACTGATACAATGCTATTCAAGTCCACTTTCAACATTTCTGCAGATATGTTGTAGTTGATCATCGGTCAACCAGAGTCTCAGCAACCTGAACTTCGGTCCTATTCAGTAGCTTACAAAGGTACTCAGTACATCTTTCCATTTGCTGAATCTCATTTGAGATAAGCGAACCGTCCGCGGATTGAATGTTTAGTCCTAAATCACTGTCGGTTAGTTTGCCTGCCAGATAGTAAGAGAAAACCAAAAACATTTTCGCCAACTTGTCTTAATGCGTTTGCGATTGTATTCCAGTATCGTCGAAAACCGCCACAAGCTAATTGGTTTGCCAAATCGCCACTGAATCGATGTATTACCGTTTCATTACATAGATTAGTAACATTTATATGTATCGGAGTTCTAGGTTGTCGCCTTATGCCGAAATATTTAATTTCATCTGTCCAATAATCAAGTCCGTTGAGATTCAAGTTTCTTTGTGCTGTCACCAAAGTTATGATTACTGCACATTTTTGCAAAATGTTCTCCATTATTGTGAACAAATTTTCAGCCAATGTGTTTCCGAGCCAACATTTACATTAGCATCACCCATGCATATGACAATATCTGATCTGTTAATCTTAACAAAGTAGTGTATACGTTTTGTTATAAAAAGCCTCATTTTCATCAGACAATGCCTGCTCTGTAGGTGCGTAAATCTGAACTGTTACTACAAATTTAACACAACTCCTGAATTTTACTATGATTATTTGATAAGATATCGGCTTCCAGTCGACAAGTCTATGTTTTGCAGAGATACTTACCAATAAACCGACCAGTACATGTGAGTCGGTTTTTCTTACTACAAAAGGGTTTCTCCGTTCTTCTTCCATCGAATGTCACTCAACCGTAGAATATCGAGTTTGACCTATTAAAGGCTTGAGCCACCTGTGCCAGTTTCGTTGATTCAAGCAATGTTCCGACATTTCAGGTTTCAAATCGTGTCTGTTTACGTAAGCCAAAAGTTTCTCATCAATTTCTATCGTTTGTATGTGATATGTGTAAGATTTGACTGAAATATGACTGACTCAACCATCCAATGGAATGGTCAACTCTTATCTAATTGTTAAATTGTTTCTTTAACGAGTTGACAAACACAAAATTAGCACCATCTATTTAGTCTCGATGACATGTTATTACGGAATGGTTAATTCTAAAGACCATATAAGATCATAGTAATAATATCCTACGTACTGACCATATGTAATTAAATTTTACTAATAAATAATTTTTTTTTATTTTTTACTGCAGAGTTACTCCGATGATTGTAAGCATAAAGAAGTCATCGAAAGTGATCCATTATTTTATAATAGTAGACCGTTGAAGTAAGTAAACTAATAAATAAATGCCATTAAATTCTAAACTAAACTAATATTTAATCTTTTCAAATTATTTGCAGCTTACCCAAATTTACCCAAAATGAACTAGAAAATACAAACAAAACAGGTAAGGATTAGAATCACATAAATTTTATTTTTTTCCTCTCAGTGCAACTTAGTCAAAAATCAAAAGCATTTACTACATTCTTTCTGACACTGAGATCAGTGATTAGTTCTCATTACTCAAGCATCTACTTCCAAATAAACATTATATGCTTTGAGGATGACTAAAATTTTAATTTCTAATGATGCATCATTATCATCATCATCATCTCGACCGTTACTATACGTGGGAACATATGTTGTCCATGAATAACGATCTTTATTCAAGATCACTGGTCCAGTATTTTCACTTCACTCTATCCTTTTCCTGTGGTATTTTAGTCATTTTACAAAATCACCGACTCAGTTTTCGACAGCAATGCTAATATTGCAAACGATTATATCTCATGTGATAACTTGCGCTTCAGAGCTTGCTTTGATTAAAATCAAGTCTCAGATGATCAGGAATAAGTGGTGACAGTATACAGCATATTTAAATCTCGAATGTACATCAAAAACATCACTAATCCTTCAACGATGCAAAACATTTTAGCTTCATTCGTTGCACAAAATAAATAAATATTTTTCTCAAAAGTAGGCTAACGGGTGGGGGGGGGGGGTTAACATATTTAATTGTTTGCGTCAACAATGCACATGCCTTCCAGACAGCAAGCATATGCTTGCTTCGAATATGCTTGGGAACCTAAGAGTGTCCGAGAAAACCCCAGAACCAATCCGGGTTTCCATCTTGGAACCGTAGGTGAAAATGATGGTATATTTTCGTCCTTCCACTCAGCTCATGTGGGATATCTGGCCCACAAAGCTTCTGTTAACAACTTTGGCGCCGAATAATCAGTACGATGCGCCGTAATTTCATGAGGTAAAAGGCTCAGCATTACTGTGTTCATACGGCCTCTCTTGAAAAGCATCTAACGCTGTAGTCGGAGTGCACACGGAGCAGACACATAAGAACGTTGAGCGCCTACGTGGCCACGTTATACCAATATGGAATCAAAATCTTTTTAGTTTCCTGTAACATGGCTGGAAAAATACCGCCAGATTTTATAGGCAAGCTTTTCGACTATTTGATTGATGATCGCGACACCAGCCACATAAATTCACTTCAACATTATATATTCTATAGATTGTACTCTGCTGAGATCGCCAGTATTATGCCCTATTTTCGTGAATTCCTTCTAGATATTTGCTAAAGAATAACTGTAATTAAAAAAAATCGAAATTAAATTAAATAAATCTTCGTTTCTTAAATTTTAGTTTTACGAAATAAGAGTCTAGGACGACAAGACACAATGTATGATGAATATAATTGTTGTGAAACTATTGACGACTATCAAAATTCGTTAAAAGATGACGGACCAATCTTAAATTCGGAAGAAAAATGTATAAATATCCATTACAAAGATGATCATGATAACATTGATAATTGTATTGATGGTGAAATTCGACAATGGGATTATGGTGGTTGTGTTAATGATGACTGTAGTGATTATGGTGATGATGACAATAGTGGAATAGATTTCGGTGGTCGTATCACCTCAATGAATAAAATTTTACCACAAATTCCAATCATTAAACAAAGCAATAGTGTCAATGATGACATGTCATTTCAATATCAACAAAGAATTGGGGCCACATTACCGTCAACGCCTACCGCACAAAAAAAGCAACGTTTACTACCGCAACCACAAACAAAATCAAATATAATGGGAATTCGTACACTGCCACAAATGCCTCATAAAGTTAGTAAATATCAACATCAATCATCATTGAAACGATCAGATACAGAATATAGTGATCAGGTAAATATAACACTAATGTCGTGAAAAATTTAATTTAAATAAAAAAATCATATATTGGAAGTTTCCCTCTTTTTTTTTTTTTGAAAGAATTACATGATATGTTATCAAGATCACAGTAAAATTAATTTCATTTGTTTCGTTTTTGAAACATTGATCGCAATACTTGTGAACTGATATTAGTCATTCCAATATCATTCTCAATATTTGATACCATGCGGTTAAAATATACTTCGATCATAGTCCAGATGAAGACGACCAGGAACAATAGTGGTAACAGTATGCATAACTCTTTTGACTCAGTTTTACGGAAAACAATGGTTGATTTTCCGGAAAACAAAAGACTTTTACCAGAGAATAAATTACCAATTCTATTTCAATGGATTCTAACCCAACCGAAGAAATTCGAGTTTGTAACTCTTCAATTCATGTCCCATCTGAGTTAGTTTTGTTGATTTAAGCATTGTCGAAGAAAAAAATCACCAATAAATTATATTTAATTTTAGGAATCAATACATTCAACATACAGCTATCGTCCAGGTGCAATATCAGCCATAAATTATAATGAAGATTATAATTATGCATATGAAAGTAATGACAGTTTAAATCAAACACTATCGGAAACGGGTGCTAATGTCAGTGGTGGTACCACATTTATTGGAAATCATATAAGTGGACGTAGAAAAGGTGCCGCATTACCATCTTTACCAATAATAAAATCAAAAATACCAAAAATTGGTATTGATGATATAAATGAGTATAAATCACATTCCATTGAGTATAATGATAATAATAGTAATAATTTTTTTAATAATAAACATGATGATTATTATTTTAATGATAATGATGATTGTGATGATGATATAAATTACGATTATAATAATATTAATGAAAATATGGATAATATACAACAAGAGCAGTCATTTTCACGAATATCACGAAAAAAATTACCAATTACCCATAAATTAGCTTCATTATTATCATCGACAACTGTCACAACAACAGCAGCAATTACAACAAGCACGTCAAATATGGGTATAATAAATAAATTACCACAAATACCACAAGTAATTGTAACACAACAACAACAACAACAACAACAACAACAACACACGAAAAAGAAAATACCATTTTTTGATTCAATATTTTCATCAATCACAACAAATTCACAATCAACATTAGCGACAACATCATTACCATCATCACAATATCAAACTTTAATAGCATCCAAAATGTCGACTGCGCCAACATTAACGTCATCCCTGTCAACAACAATTCCATCAACAACATTTTATGATAATTATTATAATAACGACATTAATTATAATAATTATAATAATAATAATAATAGCAATATTAATGACTATGATTATAAAAATTATGGTGAATCAATATCAACATTAGACTATCCAATATTAGCAACATCACCAACAACAACTATAGTAACATCAACACCAACACTTTTATTTGGTGAACTTTCAAATTTTAATTCACCATCAATAACAGCAGGATTCACAAAAACAACAACAACAACAACAACAACAACAACAACAACAACGACATCAACCATACCAACAACAATAATATCATCAACAGCAGTAACATCAATTTCTGATTATAGTACAAAATATGAAAATTTAAATTTTTATGATGATAATGACATCGGTAATGCATATGCACCAATAACAACAAATTGTGCATCGTCTGTATCAACATTAACTTATAATAATTACTATAATTCATGTTCCACAGATGATGACACAAATGCAATAACAATTAAAACATCAATAACAAATACATATGATGACCATTATCAATCATCATATTATTTAAAAAATTGCTCAATTAATAATAATGACGATAATTATTCAAATGATTATTTTCCATCTTCTTTAAATAGTAATCAAAATTTGCATATTGATGTTACAACAAAATCTATTGATAATTATCCAAATGATTATTATCAAATAAATCAAAAAACGCCAATAATAACAACATCAACATCATCAACATTTACATACGGTACATTATCATCAATATATGATGATGATGATACACAATTAACATCATATGATACGAGAATTATAACTGAAATAACACCAACAACAACAACACTAACAACAACAACAACATCAATTATATCATCAACAACAATGACATATGATATGCCATCAACAAATTCAATATATAATACACCATCGATGTATAACATAACATCATCAGGTTATGGAACAATATCATCATATTCAGTACCAATAACATCATCGATATATGGCGAAACATCATCAATGTATGGTACAACAACTATCGGATCCATATATGGAATGGCAAAAACGGTAACCACAACAATGTCATTTTCAACGAAAACGACAGCAATGATTACGTCATCAACATTAATGACTGCGCCAACAATAACCAAATCAACACCATCAAAATCTTCATTTTCATCAATAACTGGTTCAGTTGGTACCGGACTTGTTGGTAGTGTTGGCAGCATTAGTGGTGGCATTGGTTCATCAATAACAAAAACATTATCATCAATATTTCAATCGAAACCTTCACAACAACAACAACAACAACAACAGCAGCAACAACAATCAATACACAATAATTTTGGTATCAATAATTTCGAGAATAATAAAATCAATAAACCATCATTTAAGGGTACAACTTCAGAATTTACATTAGGCAATAACATTCCATCGACAACATCATTATTGCTACAACAACAACAACCATCAATTATGTCATCAACAATTGACGTTTATAATACAATTGATGATAGCATTTTAAATAATACAATTGTTGATTACACCGGCGATGATTACAAATATAATTACGATGATTATAGTTACAGTGAAAATGATTACATAGCAACGGGTGATATAACAAATAATATTAAAAATAATTACAATAATAATTATACAATTGATGTTTTTAATAATACTTTAGAATGTCATCAAAATGATGCAATTCAATCGCAATATATTGATAATTATATGGACAATTTTGAAAACGACTATCAACATAATTTATCAATAACATCTTCGTCAGATAATAAAAATAATTATTGTGATAATAGTTTTAATAATATAATAAGTAATAGTTTAGTTAATAATAAAATTATAATGTATACGAATGACATTAATGCAATAACAATTGGCACAACATTAGCAACCTCAACATTATCAGCTGTAACATCATCGACAACCATTTTAATGACAACAACATCAACAAATATGTCATCCATATATAATTTAATAACATCATCATCATCATCATCACCACCATCTTCATTATTATCAACAATACCATCAACTTTAACATCAAAATCAAAATCAATAGTAAATAATGGTTTTAAAAATAATCTATTATTAAAGCAACAAACTGAAATTTATGATGATGACATTGATATTGATATTGACAATGGTGTATATAATAATGTAAATAATTATAATAATTATGTTGATAATGATGATATTGCGGCACATTTAACAACAAATGAATATGGTGAATATAATGATAAACGTTCTGTATCATCAATAATACCAATGCAATTATCAAATTGTAGCTATAATACATCATTAACGCTAGCACAACAACCATTGTCATCATCAATAACAGAAATTACATCGCAAAATACAATCAAAATAACAACACCATCGACAACAATAATATCAGCAACAACGACAACAACATCAATAACAACAACAATAGCAACAACAACAACAACGACAACCACAAAAACAACAACAACAACAATAACACCAATAACAGCAATCAAGACAACGACAATAACAACAACAACAACAACAACAACAATGGCAACAACAACAACCGACTATTGTTTAAATTCATCAACAACACCATCATCAATACCATATAATTATAATTATCAAGATGATTATTTTAATGAAGAAGACGAATACAAATATTTAGCACGTGAAGCAGCCGAAAATGAACAGCAGCAACAACATCAGAAGCAACAACAGCAAAACCAACGACAACAATACCAACAACACCAACAACAACAACAACAACAGCAGCAACAACAACAGCAGCAACAACAACAACAACAACAACAACAGCAACAACAACAACATCAACAGCAACGACGACAAAAGCAAAAACAACAACATCAATCAACAAAAAAACAACATCATCATCAATTAAAACATCATAAAAATTATAATAATATTAATGGTTATGATGTAGCTGCTATAGCCGATGATGATGATGATATTGATGATGATGACGATGATGATGATGACGATGATGATTTAGAGAATGATATTGATATTGATGAAAATGATAATGGTGAATATGAGGAAGACATTGATGTTACAATAAATGAAATTGATTTATTAGACAATAGTCAAACAAAATTGATAAAATCAAATTTCTATCATCCAACATCAACAATATCATCAACAATGAAATCAATGGCCAAAAAACAGCAATCAATGGATGATAATGAATTTTTTCTACAACATTCAGAACATGGCAATAAAAATTTACAATTTTTATGTAAAAAAGATAGTATTTTAGAGGAAGAAGATGAGGATCTGGATGACGAACTGGACAATAATAATATAAACGATAGAAAAATTATTATTAATAAAAATAATAATAATAATAACAGTAATAATAATAATAATAATATTGATCAAGTGAATTCAATTGATCGAAAAAAATCATTTGACATTATTGATGGTGATCGTCAACATTCATCATTATCATCCAACACATTACAAGACATGGCCGAACACGGTAAAAAACATGATGCCATTACAATGATTAATGATGAAATGAAAAAAAATAAAATAACACGTGGTGAAACCGAAGAAGTTACAAGCGGCCAAATTTCAACATCACTCCGAAAAACAAAGATTACAGCCAAAGAACGATGGACATGGGCATATAATAAAATAATTATGCAACAATTAAATGTAAGTACATGCATTTTTGTTTTTTATTTAATAATTTGATATAAAATAAATACAATGAATTTATTTCGAAAATTATTTTCAAAAAATAATATCCCATAATTGTGTGATGATACGAAAATTTACAGCCCATTTAAAAGTGTATTGAAATTTCGGTACATTAATCAATAGATTTACAAACGCATAAATGTAACAGTTTTCGAAAACTAAAAGCAATGGTAACACTTTTTATAATGTGATTTTATTCAAAATTGAACATACTCGTTATTGGAGTATGTTCGAGTGTTTGCTGTCATTGCTTATGGTTTTCGAAAATTATGAAAATGTCACGTTAATTGAATTATTGTTTTTTTTTTTTTTTTTTTTAATTATTTTTAATTTTATGTACTTTGATCTATTTCTAACTATAAATAGTAATATGGACTATGCCTAAAAATTGATCTATGCATAATTTTACTAATTAATTTATAAATTATTAATTAAAATTTTACAGAAATAGCAAATGTTACTGAACAATTAGAAATGCTAATTATATGTGAAAATTTGAATAATTAAGTTATGGTGTATGCCTAATCATAGTGTATGATCAATTCTATTCTACTATATGCATCTGACAGTCCTATGTTCACCGCACCTCTACCTCTCTCTATTATTTACCGTTAGACCATAAAATTTATTGACTAAACTTAAATTTGAATTGTTTGACGAAACGTGGAATTTATTGACACAAATGTTATTTGTCACCGTTCAAGTTTCACAGTCATACAATAATAATTTTGAATATACCCAACTTTCGAAATATTAAAATTTATGACAAACTTCAATAAAGCATGTAAAACGATTATTGTGACTGTGAAATTTGTACGACGCTGTCAAATAACATTGTGTCAGAAATTCAAATTTCATCAATAATTCAAATTTAAGTTTGGTTCAATAAATTGTCTCCAGTCTGTTGCTTAGCTTTTTCTATGTTGAACTTTACATCGATCTCAGCATTAAATATTTGTGGATTATAATATTGACTATAAACTAAAAAAACTACAAGACTATAGACTAAAATTACAATAAAACCGTCTGAGATACATGCCTCTCTGATTTAGAAAGAATAAATTTATAAAATTTCTGATCTTGTATGGTATGAATTAAGATCAGGATATCATAAAAGTGATTTTAGCTAATGTGACCATTTGTTTTTTTAAAGTTTTCGACTTGACATTAGCACGTCAGTATAATTTTCGATTATTGTAATTTGTATTCATTTAACTGAAATATTAAAAAATTAGCATAAAGCACTAAAGTAGACAAATTTATTTCCGTTTGATGGGTGCCAAAGACTACGCAGAATAAAGAATTTTAATCCTTTTATCGATTCAGCTCACGTTAAATAATATTAACTTTCTTTATTAAATACATCATAACATTTCAATCTATAACTTTGTTACGATAATAATAACAATTTTTTTTTATAAAATCAATTGTTTGTTGGCTAACTGATGCCAAGAATAGATCATCAACAATTTATATAATTATAATAATAGGTGAATCAAGCCAATTTCTAATATCCTGTTCTGAAGTGAAGCGTATCCCGGTGAGAGCACATAGACCGAAATAAATGATAGCCGGACGGGGCAAGATCCGGGCTATAAGGCAGGTGAGCCAAAACCTCCCAATTATTATTTTCCAAATAGTTTTTAACCGGCCTTGCAACATGTGGCCGAGCGTTGTAATGTTGAAAAATTATGCCTTCGTGTCTGGTCGCATATTGTGGCCGTTTCTCGGCTATGACTCTCTTTAAACTGATCAATTGTATTCGGTAGATGTCACCTGTGATTGTCTGACCCGATTTTAACAGCTCATAATAGAGCTTACGTTCTTCGTCTTCTATGCCAAAATCACCACTTTTGTTCAAACCACTTTCGGCACGTTCGCTCAGCTAGAGCATATTCACCTTAAACTTCCACCAAGCAGCAGTTTTCTTCATATTAAAGTGATGAAGAAGAACTCCCCGCAAAAACACTTTTTCATGCACAAAGTTCGACAAATTTGGATGAAAATAAAATATTGTTGTTTACGCTCCAAATGAATAACATATACTGAAAAAGACGCACAATGACAGTAGCTTTCCAACGCATATTCCAAATATTGGAACGATAGAATACTAATCAAATTACGCCATCTCTCAGCAAACGACACGAAATAAGTTATACACCAATATATAACCAACTGATGCCAAGAATAGATCTTGCCATTGCCCTTTGACTAACCCTTAATTTGTGAAAACTTTAAACTGTAATTAGGGGTAACACACATTGATCGAAGACCTTCAGTTTTAGACAATTTTGAAAGGTTCACTTTCAGTTTGTGTCTCAGTTTTACGTGGACGTAAAAATTGGTTGAGTAACCTCGTTGATATTCGGTCACTCCAGTTATCACCTGTGGAGCCGTAAAATTCAGAAAAAATATATCCAGAAAGATGGTTCCACAGATGAGAAGTAAGCGACAAACATTTGCTTCGAAATGTAATCGTGCGTTCAAACGTAAATTCAATAGATTGCGAGTATGACATCCGACCTAGTCGTTTATGTAGCAGAAACACTTGAATATTGGGCATAAACAATATATAAAAAAAAATTAATGTATGTTGATTTGTAATTTGATACGATAGACTATCGATTGACCTGTTTACAGAATGTTCTATTTAACTAAATCACGGTAAACTAAACAGTGCGAATACGGTCCGATTGGTGACAATAAACAACATAATTTTTAATCGAATTGATGGAAACATATTGACATTCAATTCCATTGATACTGTCCCGAATGCAGATTATGTTGGCAACTATACATTTGAATTTTTGAATTTAATCATGTGTGTGACGCTTCCCAGTATAGCAATTACAAATAAAAATTGGTGCGCCGCTAAGAAACATTAGCTTGCTTTGAAAAAGTAGATCAATATTTTGATTGGCGAAAATAATAACCGGAAAATACATAAGTCATAAGTCATAAGTATATTAATGAAGAACAGAAAATGAGTGAGGACAAGACGGAATCCTCAGGAACGTTCTTTCGAAAAATTTTCAAATCCAGTTCGCCAAATCATGACGAACTCCAGCTGTTTGATCAATAATACAAACTCTGTCAAAAACCTTGAAAATAGCAAATAAATGCACCTGGAGAAATCAATTCCACCGATAGCATATTCATGTGAAATTTTTAAAGGCGCCCATTATTTTTAAAGGTTGCTTGTCTAGTTATATTTTAATTTTGTGGAAAGATTGGTGTATAATTAAATTGCCTTAAAAGGTTAATTTGAGTATGTGCGACAAGACTGTTGTGGCATCACCTTGAAGAATGCGATAAACAAACTTATGACTATTATTGAGCAAAATAAGACTACTTCAGTTTTGGGACTAAATATTCACATGAAGAATTCTTGTTTCTGGCTGGTAGCTCGTGCACACATCATATAAATAATTACAGAATTATGGTTGAACAGTCGATTGAATTACAAACACTATTGTTACACAATGATTTTGTCACTTTTGTTTCTACTTGACTTGGATTAGGTTAGGTTTAAGATCAAATCGATCATCTTAAATATCTTGATTTTGGCGAAGATAAATTATGTTTGCTATACAAAACAGAAACTGACGTAAGTGTGGTATGCGCATAAATGTTTTAAAGATTGAACTGCAGACGATTGGCTTATTCATGGTTGACATCTTGAACTGAATAATATAGTAATAGAGAAGGTCAGACAGCTTTCTATATTTTGGAGTTTATTAAGTAAAAGATGGTGGTGCTAATGTCTAATATCACATATACAAAAGGCGAGACTGGTGTTTGAAATGCTAATTACGGTAGAGTAGCATTTCACAAATGTTTGCCGGTAACTTTAGTTACGGTATATTTAAGTTAATAAGATAAATTGATTATTGGTACCAAAGTATGGCTGTAAAACTTGAAGACTAATATATGAAAAATTTAAGTCTTTTTAATAACAATCTTTTGGCCAAATGATTTATGTAAGTGAATATTGTCGCATAATTTTGAGACCTGGTCTACGAAAAAAAAAATTATTATTAAAAAGGGCGCCAGCAGTGAAAAAATTTGGAAAATGTAGATTGAGGTGAAGGTGCTGCCAGGAATTATGAGCAACGACAGTAGTGCTTTGAATATTATGATATGCGGTCTATATCGTAATTCACAATGTTTAGTTTAGCTTAATGATATTTTGATGTACTCTCGTGTATAAAACAGGAATGTGGATAAGACTGTTACTGTTATTTTTTCTTCTATCTTCTTGTATACTGAACTGTGATCGCCTTAATGATCTCAACTTTGCTGACGACATTTATTTACTGTCGCAAATTGAGTTGCAATTGAGGGTGAACATTGATTTCAAAAACTGTAATGTTGCGTGTGGTGCACATCTAATTACTTATCGGTACAATTTTTTCTCTTTCTTCTTCTTATTCCTTGCCTTATTCCTCATTTAGGGTCGGCCTTCCTGCTTCTAAATCTATTTTTTCCACATGTTTCTGTCTTCTGCATCTACACTTTTTGCATTCAATCTGTTCAGTTATATTTGATGCTATTTTCCGATCACATAAAACTTCAGACACTAATCTCTTATCCTACTTTATCCATCCGCACTTTATTCGATGTTGAATAACATCATTGGTTTTACCGCTTGCTGTGTTAAGTGATCCCAATTATTCAAACTTTTCAGTAACGTGAATTGGATGACCGTTCAATATGATCGTGTCATATTGAGTAGTCGATCGATTACCATTAAATGGAAAATACATGTACAGTGTTTCGCAGAACCCTGATGCATACGATCGTGTACATTGAATGAGGTAGATGTTCCATAATTTGTTCGGATTTTAGTGCCTACTGTACGAAGTGTTTGTATAATAGCATCAACTGTTGATTTGCCTTTCACAAATTCGAGCTGATTTTTTGAAATTTTAAATAGATAACGGAGACTTGTGTCCAAAATTCTTTCTCATATTTTGAAAAAAAAATTGCATATCTTCCTTATTTTGGTATTGGAAAGCTTCGTCTTCGTGAATTTTGAATCTCTCTCTCGTTTACGATCATGGTTATTAAATTTGCTATCCGTTGTTACCCGAAATCACCCAAATATTGCCAAAGATGATATGGGATGTCATCTGAACCAGTTGCTTTATTTTGCTTTATCCACTTCGCATCATTATCGACTTCGACTGAATTAACCACATTGACTGGCCCCAAAATAGGAGTTGATTAATAATTCTGCCAATGAGAATATTCTTTGTTCTAAAGCTAACTAAAGTATTACTTCCACATTTTATTTTATTTTACTTTCAACAATCAAAATATTTCCACCCTCATCGTTTATAGATTTGAAAGCATGTTATGTCTTTGCCAGCAGCATTTTTTTTTTGTGCAATAATTTGATCGCCAGAATCAAGACGCTCATATAGCTAGTTTGTGGCTCTAGATTTGGTAATAGCTACCACTATTGTTATTTTGTCATTTCATTTAGAAAAATTCGACATATGTGTATAGAAAGCGTTATTATAAAACGTGGTCATTTACTATATGTATCTTAAACCGCTTAATTTCGTCGTTTCGCCATTTGTTTTTAAATGTGTCTTTTTAAAACTAGTATAAGATTCATCCCCGTTATTAATTTGCAGTCTTTAAAAAGTTTAAATTCGTGTCCATCACATTGTATAAAATCAATTTGAAATGAGTTACTACTACTTTTGTAGGTTATAAGATGTTCCTCTTTATTTGCAAAGTAATTGTTAATATTATTACCCTGAGAATTACTATTTCAAAAACCATAACTATCATGAGTAATATTAAAATTTAGATTTGTCTTGTAAACATGTCCATTTAAATTATCCATAGTTATCCTGATTTCTGTCAAAAGGTATTGCTAAGTATATCCGATATCAGTCATTCTCAAAATTCTATCTTTGTGAATTCATCGGATCCAATTATAATAAAGTTTATAGCCACGTTCTATGTATTTGTCCTTTAATCCCTTCCACATAGTTTCCTGTACACAAGCTACTTGGACATTGATTTTTCCTATACCCTCTGCTATGTCGCTACTACGTCCAGTTAATAATGCGATGTTTCAAGTACCTAATCTCAAAATTTTATACTTGTAATTCACTTCGTTTTTTATACTCCCCACCCGAAGAGAGGAGTAATGTTTAGCTCCGAAATTCTTTACCAAAAGTGAACTCATTTCATACTTTGATAACATAATAAATAATAAATAAATTCCTTTCTTACTCCCTTCGCCTATTTGACATTTATTTTTTTGCCTCCATTCGCTTAACGCATAGTCAGTCAACAAACTCACTATACTGCTTTAGTATTGGCGCGCATAGTAGCCATGTTACGTTCATTTTCATTGGCTCTAGTTTAATCTAGAATAATATGGTAACTGTATATTTTCCTATAGACCCTCTAATCACGGTCTGCATGCCCAGTACTGCGATACTATTTTTTATGGTTACAATACAAAAATATTTGTATCACAAAATTTATGGTCTCATATTCCCAGGCACATACTATAAATTTTCTGGCGAAATACAATATTAAACGAGAATTATAGATATAAATGTTGAATAAATATCGAATTAAATTGGCTATACACTGAGGTGACTACTGTTGGAAGTATTGTAAAATATGCACATGAATGGAATCTCAAGGAGTCTCGTGTCAGTGGTTGGGTATAGAGTGAAATAACTATAATTTACAGATATTATAAAAAATGGTGGTTGTTCATTGATGTCGCCACAGTAAGTGAAGGTCGAGATGTTATAATGGTGCTGATGACGATGATTCTCAAAAAAAAAAAAAAAAGAAAAAAACACAAATGACATAAATGAACAATTCAATTTGAACCTATTAAATCTATTCTAAAGTCAATATACTGCCGCTATTGCACACACAATCGTAAAATTATAATTAATATTTTCATTATCGCATTGAGTTCAAATACTCGTAGTTTAATTTTATTTATTTTTGTTCATTTTAATGTACGATGTTTCCCTTGAAAATTCCACTCTTATTAACATAAATTTCGATTAATTTTATATAAAACAAAAACAAAGGAAAACCTTCAGAAATGCATTGCCGTATGCAAATTAAGTGATAACACACAATCAGAATGATTATTTTTGTTCTTGTTTTTGTTTATATTTCTATTTTAGTTGCTTTTGGATTTTCTGTTGTAGGTTTCAAGAAAATCATTCAAATTATTAATTATCAAGTACTGCCAGTTTGTTGTGATAAGCGTGGTGGAAATTTGTGG
>JANSTX010012400.1:0-18190 GCA_027564355.1 Penthetria funebris
TATTCTCAATAGTGCAACGAATTGACAAATTTTTACCTGTACCCAAGCTAACGCACTCTTTGTATTACAATTATTATATGGTGTGAGAATCTTACATTTATTTGTTATCTTGGCTGCTATGATATGTACTTACATATTTTCAACCACTTGTTTATTTATCTCTTCGTATCCCGCATCAAATTTGTAAATTCGAAAGTTAAACTACAAAAATAAATGTAGAATTGCACAACGAACTTAGATCTAATCTAGATTTAAATTTGTTAAGCTGGTACTCCAAATATGAAATAAATGGCGGTTTTCGAAAGTTTTCGAAAATTTTCGAATATGTCTATGTCAGTGATGATGAATAGTTTTTAAATTACATCTATACTGTGTAAACACCGATGGTACCACTCCAGTGTAATATTAAAGAAAACCTGTACACAGATCTGAATTTGTGAAAATGATGTAAAATTTAATTTTCATAAATAACATTTAATTTTCATTGTTGTAAATGAATCAGAATGTATATGGCTCGTGTAGAATAGATATTTGTTTTCTACAATAATTGTTCTTTTTTCTTGTTTTTTTGTTTTTAAAAAGAACATAACAAAACCAGCTGTTTTTAAAACTGTCCGAGTATTTTTGCTTTTTTATTACAAGTTTTTCTTTTTCTTTTTTAATTTTTTTTTTTGTATAAGCAAAATGAGTAAACACAGCCAAGTTGACTACTTACAAATGACGAAATTTTCTCTTGTTTTTATTAATAAATTAATTAAATATATTTCAATGCTATCGTTTTGGATTTGTTTAAATTAAAAATGATTTTGTAATGTTTTTTAAACTTTGAGATAAATACCAAATAATTCAATGTATTATAATAGGTTTGGGTGGATATATTTAGGATAAATAAGTTATCCAAACAATATTTACGTCAATGTTGTGTACCATCAAAAATTAACTCTTCAAGACTTCCATCAGGCACTATTGAATTATTCAAAACAAAAATCTTCATTATGGCTACTTAGGTTACCATTTGATGTTAAACAACCCAATATGGTTCAATGTGGTGTGATCTAAAACCATTTTGTATTTTTTTTTTAATGGAATTTGATCAGAAACAGAATTGAAGTGGTTTGCTGTATTTACTGTTATTTGTAGGTGATGAATAGGTTGAGATATTGATGTTGAATAAATCATAACGTAAAAAATTTGTTTTGAAATATTATTATACGAATAATGACGAGGAGAGACAAGACAAAGTAAAACTAGTGAAAACCTACTTGGAAACACCTAAATGAGAAATCCTACCTTCCCGTATTCATCGGACATTGTTCCTTCCATTGGGCAATTGATTCAATTGTTGACTTATGGCTTAGCTGAGCTGCACTTACATTCTTATGAAGATGCCAAAAAGTAGTACAATTTGCGGATCGCTTCAAAAGACAAGTCGTTTTTTCATTGCGAAATGCGTATGTTGCCAGAAAGATGGGAGAAAGTAGTCGATAACGATAATAACTTATTTTATTTGAACGTATTTATGGTTACTTTGTTACTAGAAGAACTACTACTAGGAATCAAATAGTTATTTTTTATAAATACTTAACTAAATGACGAACTCGACAAAGGAACGACCTGACGCCCTGAACTTTATTTAGGAACAATTTTCAATGATTGTACCTACACCGGTTCTTAATATAATACCATCAGGCCCGTTTCTATATCATCTCGACCTAAAATAACTTTTGCAGACATAAATATGTTGTTTTGTATAAGTAGATGATGTCTGGTGGTGGTAATTGCTAATGTACTCGGTGCTCGTATATACAATGATTTTATTTTTGGTTTTTAATTTTTGATTTTTAAAATTTAATAAACAAATGGTTTATGTACTATACTCTGGTTACTTCGTTTGTGCCATAAATAAAATTTTCTGATTCATGAAAAAATATTTATTTTAAAATTTATTTATGTAAATTTGAGGTGGGTTTTTCTTCTTTTTATTTTATTTTGTTTTTTTTTTTTTGTGATTTGAAAATTATTGTTGAGGTAAAAACATTTTCAGTCCTGTTGAAATTGTTGTTTTTTTTTTTTAATTCTTTTGAAAATTTTAAAAAGATTTATTAATCCTAAAAATTTGAAATAATAAAAAAATGTCAACAATTCACAAAAACATTTATTTTCAAGTAATTATTTTTATGATAAAAATAACTATGATTTATGGGGGATGTATCGCGTAGCGGGCATACATTAAATTATTTTAAATAAACATACATATATAGATTAAATATGTATAGTATGTGGGTCATTGGACAAATAAAACTGAAAACATCTTAATTTTTTTTTTAAATGTATATTCTGAGAATAACTTAAATATATAAAGGTCAATAGGTGATTTGCTCTCGGATTCTCTAACATTATACAACAAAATTACAAAATTCGCATTAATTTCGCATTCTACAAATTTATCATCCCGGCACCCGGTGTAAGTTAATTTGGGTAAAAGGGTGATAGTTTATTTAGTGTTTCTGACCAACCAATAATTGCAAAATTACTAAAATCTAAGACTCCAGAATATGTTCGGAAAGCAATTATTGAATATATGATATATTGAGGATCCAAGCACAAGGCTATATGAGAATAGATTATAACTTAAAATCCTGAAAAAATCCATTAACGATGAAGATAACGTCGAAGAGGAATGGTTGCAAGTTAAAAGAAAATATTAATAACAGGCAAATTAATATCCATGCACAATATTAAACCATGATTTACAGAAGAATTGAAAATTTTAGCATCGGTAAAACGGCAGGCGCGCCTAAAATACATAAGCCTAAAAACCCCGGATGAATACGAAGTATATAACTAATTACAAACAGAGTTAATGCGAAAATAACGAGAAGTAGATAGAAATACGTCAGGTCTACAGACAATGCTTTACTTGTTTCAAACACAGGCTCTCTCCGATGCCTTATCAGATAATGGGTAATTTACCAACCGACAGTGAAGCACAATCTATTCCATTTAATATATGTGGGTTTGATTATTGTGAGATATTTTATATAAGGTCAATGATAGATTAAAATTTGTGTTAAAATGCTATATTGCACTCTTCATATACTTTGCAATGCAATGCTATAAAGCATGAGGTAGATAAATGAACTATACAACATCAAGTTTCTTACGTGCATTTAAAAAATCTTTCAAGAAGAGGAACGCCACAATATGGTCCGACAATGTGACAGATTTCGTGGGCGCAAATAACTAATTAAAACTTCATCAGAATGTAATGAATTCATTGATCGGACTTTCTATAATTCATAAATTACATATCCGATTTATGAGCCTGATATCACCTAAAGGGTGTCACATAATGCAAATATGAACTATGATAATTTGATTACATTAATTATTGAAATTGAGTGCCTAATTAATTACAGCTAAAACTTAGTAATATTTTTGATGTACATTACGGTGTTGCGCAGAAATAATCTTTTAAAGATATCACAAATTTCACTTAACTCAAATATCGTATTTTGAAACATATTGTTTATCAAACTGTATGGTTGCGAGACTTGGAATGTCACAAATTCCAGTTTTTGTCAATTGATACCTTTGATGTATATTAAGAATCTTATTACCAAATGCAATATCACATGAGAACTTCTGTAAATTGTCTAATTATGAAGAATACGATTATTGACTGGATTATTTACGTTAATCGAATCCTCGGTCACCAAAAATAACGTGGTGTAGAACACTTATGATTCTAGTTGTTCTGCATAATTCTCAGTTAATGATACCAATTAGCATTTATTTATAGTGACATAAAGTATTAGTGCTTTCAATCATTCTTTTATAGATTCTTTGTGTATTATTTAGCAACCGTTTGGCAGTGAAATATCAATAAAAAATATACTCAAACAGAACAGAAGAAAAGTCAATTTAATTAATTGAAATTTTTACTTTGCTGACTATTACTGAATTATATACAAATGAAATTATTGGATATACTTCTGGCAATCGGTCGGTAAATTTCCAATTAATTTTAGATTGTTTACGGCTGCTGGCTATTTTATACTCGTATATATTTTTTAATAAAATAATCATTATGGAAGTCTATTATTATTTTGTAATTAGTTTGATGTTTATTTTTTTTCGTGTTTTTTTTTGGTGCTTTTGTTGGCAAAAGATCAATTGATTGAATAAGACTTTTTTGCATGATTCTTATACTTTTTTTTTTGTTACTTTTTTCAATTATTACTCGTATATGTTCAAAACCAGACTATTCAACACGCCACATGTCCACGTTTTTATCTTCCTATTATTTATTATATAAATTAGCTTCTGTTTAAGTCAGATATCCCTAATTTAAAGAATTAAAAAAAAAAACAAAAAATTAAAATGAGAAAGTCTCAATCATAACATATTTAAATCCAATAGTTTTTTTATAATATACAAATTTATTGATGAGATCATCGAGCGATTTTAAGTGCTGTGAAATTATTACAAAAGACATAAATAAAAAAGTCACCTTTAGCATTTTATTTTCAAATTAAAAAATGGTAGAGGTCGATATGCAATATGATTTTATTGTAAAATGTTCACAATTTTATTTAAGAAATATAAAATGAAGAATGCGTTCGCAATGTAGCAGATTGAAGTGAAAAATTGTTATAGTTAAACAGTGTATAATATTGTGATCACGAAACATTATGATGATGATACGTTTTGAAAAATATAGCTATGTAAAGTCAAAGCCGAAGGGCACTGCAAAAAAAAAAACACTGTATATCAGCGATGATGTCATTGCAAACGGAGATACATGTGCATCATAATATAGTATGATGATGACAACATGAAAGTCAAATTAAAACATTTAAATACCTTGCAAATTTCTAATTTCCCAATTCCGTGTATATAGTCGTCTATATCGAATTCAAATCATACCATGTTTGTAAATAGTGGTAAAGTGCTAGACTTAGAACGACGGTAGACGTAATGAATATAAAAAGGTCTATGGCCTACGTGAACAAGTATACTCTAATATAGAAACCCCAATAATTCGTCAGCTATACCTAGTTTGATGTTGAGATGTTTTTTCAACAAGTTCACAAACACGACATTAAAACTGAATACTTTATACTCGTCTCCAGTTACATGTCACCACTTAGAAAACTGTTAAAATGGCCGAGTATGATTTTCATACATGGCTTCATTTGCTACTGTCAAAAATATTAGTATTTTTATAACCTTAGATTTCTTTTTCTTTACATTTGAGAATATATTTAGGAATATTTAGTGAATATTATTCAATAAAAAACTTTATTTGGATTGTCATACTCGTCTCAAGTTGCAAGTCACATCAAATTCTTCATCGACAGTCAATCAGAATCAAAATTACTAGTGGCAAAGTTTATGTTTATCTTTTAAGATTGCTTCATTTTATAACAGTTCAGTAAAGATTTGAACACTTTTCACTATTGTGAACATAAATTGTTTTGCAAATAACAAATTTTTTGTTTTGTGTTTTAAATAATAATAACTTAGTGGGTTAATCGTTAACTATACCATGAAGCAAAATAAGTGGTAGAGTTGAAGTTTTAAATAGCTTTTTTTTTGTTTTGGATTTGTTTTTTGATTTATAAATTATATTAACTTAAAGGGTTAATCGTTAACTATACCATGAAGCAAAATAAGTGGTAGAGTTAAAGTTTTAAATACCTTTTAACATTCCCGATGGCCTGATACTAAATTTTGAAAAAAAACACTCATTACTCACTGTATGTCCTAAAGCAAGATAATGTATCCACTTCATTTTGATCATGGGATTGCATATATTGCGGAAACTTTATCGAACGACCTTTGTCTTCAACTTTTTATGAGTGGAACTATAGATCCAAGCATAGTAACCATTGGATCTATTGTATTTTGAATCTAGAAATCTACATATCGTACTCATGTCTGTGAGTATGAAATTATACTAAATATAATTTGTTTTGTTTAAGAGATTAGGTCATAATTTGTAAGAAATGAAAAATTAATCAAATCAATTAGTATGATGATGTACAATGATCTGCAAATGTATGTTAATGTACTTAATATTTCTTTCCTAATTATTGTATGTTAATATAATATTTGTTTACGTCTACGACAGATAAAACATGTGGAAACATTAATGTGTCTGATCTGGTTTGAATTTATTGAATTTCCTGGAGTTATTAATTAATGAAAAAAATAGTTTGATGCATTTAGTGAGTTTTTAAAGAAAATGATAAAATGTTTATTTGTTTTTATACACTCGTATAAAGACTTTTTGTGTTTGTGATTTAATAATTAAAATTTAAAATTTATATACTGAAACTTATCTTATTGGTTTCCAAGTGTATTCTCAAGATCCTAGCTGCTAATTGCAGAATTGGTTTCACCATTCTTTACATATCTGATGTCAGCATTTAAATCAATTACGTTTTCATGTTTTGTAGGTCTTCTGTATTTTTCAGTACAACCATTTTGTACATCTCATTTTAAATTGCCATACTCTGGATGTTTGTTTATATACCTGATTTTTGTGGCTCTTCATTTAGTACTAACAAACGCCTTTTTTGTTTCGTTTAACATTATTTTTATTATCTTTAAGATTCAAATTGGATATATCAAATACGAGTATAAAAACAATTATATAAAACAATAATATGTTTTTTTAGATGCTGAAAACTTTAAATTGAAATAAAACACCGCAACGTCCACATGTACGAAATAATATTAAAATTTCATGGATATTAAGAACATTTTTCTGTGTTTTATTTCAATTTAAAGTTCTCCGCCTCTAAAAAAAAACACCCTGTAGATGATATGCCCTATTTTTTCTAAGAATGTACGTATACTTCCATTAAATTGTTTGTCATTGCTCTCCATTTAAGTAGGCCATAAATAGGGAGGATTCACTTAATAAATGTCTCTGATAAAATTGATTTTTAACTTTTTTAAAATTCCATCTTCATAAATTAATCGGATCCAATATTTTTTATGTTCGATTGATTGACTAGTAATATCTTTATAGACATTATGCCATCAGTTATTCTCTGTACAACTTGGTGAATATATCTGTCACCAAATATTTCCAAACCATTTTTAGTGATTTCACTGTTATAATAAATTTTATATAACCAGAAAATATTTTTGGGTTTCAGTTTAGTGTTAACAAGTCAGTTAAATAATACTCTCGTTAGTTCGACTTTTACTGCCTCGCGGAAGTATAGGGCGTCAACGAACAAATGCCACTATTCACGATATCCAGCGAATACCATTCTAACCTTATCACTAGGTATCAGACTCCTTAATTACGGCTCTTCGCCAGGGTTCCAGTGAAGTGAGTATTTTGAAATATTACCGACCAGTCGCCAAAAACTTCACTTTTTTTGTTAGACAATTCTGTTCATCGCCTTATATCTGCTAGTAGGCAAAATATCTCGTTTGATATTGTATTTGGTTAGAAAATTTAGTTATGCACCGATTGACTAAAACTTGTATAGTTGTGAGACGATATTATTTGTCACCTTCCAAATTTCGCATCCATACCATAGTATCGATAGAAACTTTGTTTTAAAAATGCGCAAATTTTGATTTTTTTTTAAATTTGTAACAACCATCTTGCTCTAATTCAGCATACCAAACATTTGATGATTTTCTAAACTCAAGCAAATCATAAATTTAAGTATATTAAAGAAAACAATTTCTTGTTTCAAGAATAGTTTTCTTATTTCAAGTAAATAAAAAATTTATTAAATTAATAAAATAGTTTTTAATTTAAGCAACATAATGGTTTCTTGATTCAATCATTTTAGAATTAACGTAAGATTTTTTTTTTAAATTGATCATTATTCAATTGTTTGTTACTATGCTTCTTGGAGTGGCCGACTATCATCGATCTTACTCAACCAATCTTAACCTCCACGCGGTGTCACCGGTAACTTGATCACGATATATGTCAGTAATGGCGTGTAAGATCAAAGTTAAAAAGATGGTGCTAATGCCCAATTTTATTAGTGTTGACGGACGTGATCTTGTAATTATCATCACGTCTTTAAAATTGTACATATTTTTTTTTTTGTTGATAACAATAATTTTTAAATATTTAAATGCTGTCATCATTGTTATATAATATTGTATTCTACCGAATTATGCATTAGTTGAAAATCTTATCTTATCATATCAATATAATTGAGTTTTGACGGCTCATTAATTTGTAGGTGGTTCAACTGTTAAAAAAAATTGAGGTTATTTTATTTGAATGTATTACTGAACGCATAATGCTTGTTAATACAAATACGAAGAACATTAATTTATATATTCATAAAATGCATATAATTTTACCGTGCAACAAAAATGCAATAATTTCAAATTAAGCATATAATGCATTATATAATAAAATTATTCAATGTATTGTATATATTTGCCTATCTATTACTGATATACAACCTATTACAAATTGCATTTAAATGGCATACAGGCTATACCTATATAAATATATGCATGTATATGATTGTAATCATTTATTTAAAATTCATTGAAAACTTGTATTTATTATGATTGACCTCATTTTTCAGACACTCTTTTTATATAAAAACATGTATGTACGTTTACTAAAAATATTGAAAACTATTGCAATTTTAATAGTATTGCCTTCAGGCCAAATAAAAACTATTAGAATTACTACATAGATAAATACTCGTGCAAATAAATGTACAACAGTTAAGAGTCTCATTAACAATTCAATGTAGGTCTTGTTGCTTGGCAGGTTTCATTCTCAAAATATTCAAATTTTAAATTCAAATTTAAAACGCAAAAAAAAAAACTAAAAACGTGTACACAAATTTTTTGACGCGTAACTTAAATTGCGATTTCTTTTTATTTTGTTAGTTAGACAGTATGGCGACTAAAAATTAATCCAAAAAAAAAAAACTAAGTTGTCAAAATGAATTTTAAAAAAACTGGTCTATTTTTATTTTATTTAATGTTTTTTTTTTTTAGATTTGGCGATATTTGATATCAACAACGAAACATGTATAAAACATTCTCTTTCTTATTCAAATTATGTGTTTTTTATTGCTTTTAATTTTGCTTAATTAATGTCAAATAATAACTTAATGTAATACTTGCTCATTAATTTCAGCAAATTTTTTCTTACTGTATTTTTTTTAATGATAATTTGAAAGTCAATTTTTTTAATTTAGGTTTTTCACAATTAATTTAATGTTGCTTTTTTTTCTTTGCCCATATAAAATCCATAAAATATTTATTGAATTTAAATTTAAAAGAAACAATTATTTAAGTTTGTGCGTATATTATTGTTTAAAAATCGAATTATAATTGGTGAGACTTTTAAAATTCCCAAAACTTTACTTTTACCGAGAGAAAGAAAAACACAATTATAAGTTGTTAGTTCCATTTTCAACCTACTAATGAACATATGGATCCCCCAAATTCTTTCCAATATGTTGTATTAGAAAAATTGAAGATTTGGCAGTTATACTATAGGCATATTCGAAATATGCAATTCCCTACAAACTGTACAGTTTAACTACGCAAAGAAGTTGGCAACAACTGCTATATGTATCCCAAATGAATTGCACAACTGTAGTACAATTTTACAAACACCGCATCGATGCAGTGTTTGTGGTATTTAATTAAATTTTGACATTTGGTAAAAAGAAATGTGTAATTAATGTAGTGTTGTCCAAAATGATAATGTACAGTTTAATGTTAAATTAAATTGCCCAGTTTAACTATACATTGAACAACTGTTCAATTGATTTCGGAAAGACCCTATATGTTTAGTTGTGATCCATATACACCTCCGTTGCTTTCAATTAGATATGTATACCACCGCAATATTTATTAGAACGTAGGTACAATATCGTTCGAATTTTAAAATTTGAATAAAAAATAGTTTTTGCATTTACATATAATATCTGCGTAGGTGTGTTCATTAAATTACACGAAGTATAATTTAAATTAAGAAAATATTAAGAACAGTGACAGTCAAATCTCTTGTATTGTTATTTGAAACATACTTGATACCCTCATCTGCTTGTAGTTCCATATTATTTTTAAAATTTACCATAAGCTATGTTTTTTATCTTTTCGTTTTTGTAATCTTTAGACTCACTATTTAAATACGAAGTCTTTAAGTTGATTGCATTCATAAATAATTATGTTCTTTGTGCAGATAGGCAAATTTATGATCCTACCTCGAATATTGAGAATGATTGTCAAATGATCTTAACTGCTAGAAGAATCTTGAATCTTCGATAAATATGTCGAGATATCTTTCGGCATTCTGTATGAAATCAACAGTGCTATCACCATAGTTACAATCGTGTGAGGTTCTACCATTAATATTGTCAGTCTATTTTATGGATATCATTATGATGCTTATTCTGCTGAGATCTCTACTATTATGTTCAATATTCTGTTGATTTTATTGTGTTCAATATTCTGTTGATTTTAACTTAACGTTTACTAAGTAGTATAAACTTTATAACGTTTTAGTATTTTATCACCACAATTATTATATCATAATAATAATATAACATATATTTACCTATATCGTAAGTACTTTAATTCGGAGTATACGCTAGTAAAGTCGTTAAAATTAGTGTTAAATCGCGGTGGTAAAGCATTTGCAACAAACATATAAATATAACATCTGCAAAGTAACCAATTATTATTTTCGAATCTAATATAATGAAGATGCTAAAAAGTTTTCGTTTCACGCTTTGGTTGTGTGGTGGGTCTGTCGTTCAATTTAGTTCAAAACTCAACATTTTTGACGAATTGCTGAAAATTTCATTTGTCATTTAATGTGTTTCAAAATCAATCTTTCAAAATGCTAAATGTCGATTACAAAAATTCTTGTGAGTGATATCATCACGATCATCTAGGTGTTAATGCAGAAGACTTATCAGACCTTATCTGGAGATAATTTGCCGATGTTAAGCTAATCATATTTTGTTTAAAGTTAATGATATTCGTCGTGAGAAAATTGTATCGATCCAGCTATTTTATACACGTCACGGATTGAAGATTTTTTATTTCGAAAAAAAAAGTGTATCTTCTGTGGTAAAAGTGCGTTTCGTTTAGGTTTAAATAATCCACAGTAGACGATGTCCAAAATCTATATATTTTCGTAAAAAAAAAAAAAGAAACTGTAATGTGAGTATCAACATTATATCTACAATAGTATCTATATAGTGAAAGTATCATTCATTCATTTACATGTACGTAAAATTATTAAATTACATTCATAACATACATTTGCATAATAACTAATCCATCACTTCTGACTCGAACAAAAAAGATAGACATTCTCATACATGAGTTTTTTTTTATTTGGTTTCTTTTACTTGTAATTATACATTCTTATAAGAAAAACCCGGTACCAGATACTGGCAAACTTTGCCGACATATACATACAAGTAATTAATATATATATTAAAAATGATTTACTCCATCTATTGAGCATCTGTATATTTGTGGTTTTCGTTACGTTTTTTTTTTTTTTTCAAATATGATTTTTTGATAGTATTGTTCGTGTTTATTGTTTACTATACGTATATTGTTTTTCTTGTGTACATATCAACCATACCAACTAAACAACCATGGTTCAGAGCTGAACCACAACTAAACTTTTACTTTAGTTTAGTTCCATGTTGACCGCGTAATGTTTTGTTTATGGTGGTAGGCTCGCTGCAGCTCCGTTCGCTTTAACAGCGAATTAAAATATTATTTTTATTTGTGTATTATATTTTTTTTTCAAAGTGACTTAAAACAACTTATAAAAACGGAAGAACAAATTAATTTATTAAATTTTCAAATAATAATAGTGATAAAACATGTGCGCACGCATTTTAATTTTGATGCAAAAATTATTTAACTTAAGTCGTCGATTAAATAACATTTTACATTAAAAATAGTAGTAGTAGAGTAGTAGTACTAAAAAAAAAAAACAAAACAAAAATTTAAAAAAAAAACTACAATAAAATGAGTGAAGTGGTATTGTGTCTTTCGATAATTTGGCCTTGGTTATTATTGCTGCTTACTGTTCTCTTTACTATGATGGTTTTATGATACAGCCAAGTTACGACGAAGTATATATAACAACAATCATAATAAACTTGGTGGAAAACAAACTGGTTTTTTACAGAAATGTTTGTTTTTTGAATTTTATATTATTCTTGTTTTTTTTTTTATGTTTTTAATGTTATTGTAACATGTTTTTGTGAAGAAAAAGATGTGCATTCTAATAAAGATGAATTTAAATATGGTTAATTTATGAATTTTGATTGATTTTAAATGGGTCTGTTAAATTTTTTAAATACAAACTAAAGAATTAAATTTTGCACACAAGTTAATCAAAGTTTATGTTGTTTTTAAATAAAAAAAGAACCTGACGTAATTCTTATAAGAAATCGAGTATGTTATAAGAATTTGTATTTTAATTGGAACATACAAGAAGTGCAGTTTATATTAAAAAGAGAAAAACTGGTTTTTAAGAACAAATTTTAAATAGTACTACATAATTTAAACACTACACATTAATATTTTGGCACAATTATATCTAGTGTCAGTGTGAGAAAAATAATTAATGTTTTTTGATTTTTAAAATTACTATTAGAAGAGGTAATTAAAATGTTTTGTAAAACGTTAAATTTGTTTTAACAATATTAAGTAAGTTTTTAGTAAAAAGTTGATTCGACGGTAAAATAAATTTATGGACAAACGAAATAATTAAATATATCAAGAGGAGATATATTTAGTGACGGATACTGTATGTTCCTTGTATTTTGAGTTATAGATTTCAACTTAAATTTATAATTTTTAAAAGCTATGCTCTTTCTTTACAAAAATCTAGAGACTAATTTTTTTTTTAAATATAACTAACAAACTCTATCTAGTTTGTTAGTTTCTATTTAGGATCTTTAATTGTCCGGTACATTAATATAAATTATAATATTAATAAAAAAAATAATTAAAAATTCAACTGAATAACTGTGAAACAAATTTAACAACTGTGAAATTTCATTTTCATTTCGGACAGCAATAATTAATTTCACATTTTTCCTTAGTGTTTGTAAAGCTGTACAGTTTGTAATTCCGTTCAGACGCAGTGCAGTGCCAATTGCACATTTCAAATAGACCTAATAATTTGCCTTTTTTCTCTTTTTTTTTTTAATATGTGCATGAAAACATTTCGTGCTTTATGCTTATTTTAAAATACCCAAACAAATGATTGACTTTCAATTTTAATCTATTTTCGTCGCATGTGCGGCAATGCGATTGTTTGATTCACCATGATTGTATTTTTTAAAAGCATTTCTTTGCTCTAATTGACACGGGTCTTTTTTTTTTGAGTTCTGTCAAATTGTAGATTTTACCATGTAGTCGCTTGTTAATAAACAGATGGGATACAAAGCTTTCAACATTTCGTAAATTTCAATTGACGTAATACTCGCGATTCTGGATAGCGGAATACGCATATACTGAGTGCGTTGTGTAGTTCATGCAAATTTCACGAAATATCAAATTTTGTATTTTTAAAACAAATTTGTTAATTATTATATAATTGATCGCGTATGAGTGAAAATTAGAATATGCGATGACTAATAATATAATTATGAGAATTCTAAGTAAAATAACGCGTGACAAAGTATAATCTTTAAATTCACTACTTCTTCGTGTATTATTCAAGATGATGATAATTGATTATAAAGTTTTTAATTTGTTGCTTCACAATTGATGTTGCAAATTAAAAACACCCAATATGTTCCCGCATATGGTGTTGAATTTTTGATGATTACATGTGCAATTCGTTAAAAATTGTCTTTATAATTCTTTTAAAAATATTGTAATTCTTCAGTTTCATAGTTGTTATTCATATACTTATTTTTAAATATGCAAATAATTTAATTACAATATTATGTATATAGTAAAACTTTCGTGTAAATATATAGTTTGTCTACACATTAGGGTTGAAGGAAAACTCATCAAAACAAATCGTAAAATATGTATAATATGAAAGCATAAAGCCATAAGCATAAGCATATACTCAAATACTAAGTTGGTCGTTGGCTTCATTTCTATTTATAGAAAGTTTTTTTTCTATGAGTTTATGAAGGAAAAGCTTATTTTCAAAATTTCTTGTTTCCAATAAATAATATTCAAACGTTTCACAAATATACTCGTATAAAGGACTTGTTTTTAGTATATAAACGAGAAAAAAATTTGTAATTGGCTCGGCCAATTATTTTAGGTTTTGGGAAATATTTGACAGTAAAATAAGACGAATTTCTCAAATATTTCTTTGTTTGAATATATTAGCTATTAAATATTATGAGAAAGAAAAATTATTCGGAATTATAGTATGTATTATAAGTTGAATACAGCGCCAAATAACATACAGGTGATTTTGCCAATCCTAAAATTCCGTGTGATGCCACTGGAAACATGATCATAAAATATACTAACTCTGACGTTGTGATTACGTCAAAATGGATGAATAAAAGTCGTGGCTGTCGATTTAGTGGAATATGAATTCTCGTTAGATATTGTTTTTGACCCTAAAATAATTAGCATGTGCCTGATGAATCTATTGACGAAAAATTGAATTTATGACAAGATCCTATTTAACCTATCATAGATCCTTCGGCACAATATTTGCATTACAGATTCGGGATTTTTGCAGTGAAACTTGCTCAGAGTTGATTCTAGACATTCACTTTACACCGCTTCTAAATGTTCGTTAAAGACACAGAGGGCGACACGGTTATGAATTAAGCCTCTAAACCCGGAAACCACTATGAAGTTTTTTTTTCGCCCGGGATTTTAACTCTTTGTTATTGGTGTTATTTGTATAATTATTGACCTGCAAAAGTACAGTGGTTTCGGTTTATCTACAATAGTATTTTAAATATGCGAAATTATGATTTTTTGTACCCACGGATCTTCGCTATAATTTTATATTTTCTAAAATAATATTTGAAATTTTATTTATTTCTTTTGTGCATTTTGTTTTTGTATTCCCACAAATTTTTATTCCTGAAAACACACACAAACACATAAACTTTATATGGATGAACTTTTCCTTTCGATTTGCGCATAATCATAAGTTTTCGTGATATTTTGGAAAATCTGGTTTGGAAAATGTTTTCTTCTCTTCTCTTTCCTATCGCTGAGAGTATTTCACTATTCTTCTTTTATTTTTCATTAAAATATACGGCAGGGGGTTTCCTTTTATTGTCCATAATAATTCTCATTTTCGTTATTATACGTCGTTATTTACGTTATATATTGTATTGTTCGCATGCGTCAAACAAAAAGCAATTTTATCGATCGATAAACGAAAATTCCGCTAAATAATTCGGATTTTCTTTTAACTACGCTGAGTTATAATTTTGATCGTTCACCACGTCGTGTTGTATATTCTGCTGCTGATGCTTTTAATAGAAGAAAATTGTGGAAAATATTACTAAAATTAGGCAAAGTAATAGGAAAATCCTTTATTTGTTTTTTAATGAAAACAACTGAAAAAGTTTCTTGTGTTGAGTGATTATAATGGTGCTGTGCCTTATTGTGGGTGTTTGTACTGATATGGAAAATTGTGTGTTTGATGATGGAATTTCGCGAATTTCGTTTGTTTTCATTTTTCAAATTATTTTACAAAAAAAATATTCTTTTACCTCATTTTGTATTTATAATTTTTAACTGGAATCTTCTAAATGTTTAAATTTGTTGGATCAAGTTTTTAATATAATTTTTCTTTTCAAAAAATATATTAATTTTTAATATTTAATTCAAATTCATTGATTTAAAAATTCAATATTTAAGTCAAATTTTTACTAAATGAACTATTCATTGTACTTTTAAAAATTAATGTACTCGTATTAACTTTTTCTTTTTAATCGATTAAAGTTTTGTTTTTTAAATTTATTTCTTTATGCTGTAATAGTAAATACGAGTATTATACAAAAATTTGTCATAAAAACTGTAGATAGTTTTTAAAATAATGATCGAAAATATTTTTAAAAATTTCCCAATTCTAAACTGAGTTTCATGAAACTAATTTTTTATTTAAATAATCATATCTAAAATGGCGGCCAAAATTTAAAATCCTAACAAGTCCTAACAGATTCAAATAATATGTGCGTATTAATAGTAGTACTATTAAAACTTTTCTTCTTTTTAAATAAAAGTTTCTGTAGAAATAAACAGTAAAAGGACTTTTGTAAACATCAAAAAAATGACGTCACTATGGTACCCGCCACCTGACAACATTACTCTATTTTCTAATGATTGATGCATTTTCAAGTAACAAATGAAATAATGTTTATAATTTTTATAATAAACGACGAACTTTATCGAATCAACGATTTTCCTTGTTTTTAGTTTAGTTATTTTTATCTAACAAACAGGTCAAGGTTGATGCTTTGGGCTAGGGATAATTCTATAAAGAAAAATTTATCAATTTTTTTTTCCCCGAAGAATAACAGTTATTTATAATATACTCGGAATTGGAAATAAGAAATAAATGTTGTTTTTTCTAATAAGATTTTTATTTTATTTTTCTTTATAAAATTTCAAAATAGCAGAAAAGTTTATGCGGAAAACTATAAAATGAAAAGTCATATAGTATATCGTTGCTCATGCAAACATCATTACGTATATTTCTCGCAAGATTTTCATTAAAATTTTATGTGTGTCTAAATATGTATTTAAACTACTAGACATTAGTATATATTTCATAAAGGGTTAACTATGTTTATATATCAAAATTACAACATTTTCTACACGTTACAATTTTATAGACGAGAAAATATTCTGTATATGTAACATCTCTATGTAAACACTATATAAAAAACTACTATTATAAATATGTAATAATTTTCCAATGTTCGAAAATAGATTTTATATTCGCGGAAGTTTGTAAATAAAAGAAATTACTGCGGTACTACAATCTAAACTATAAGAATAATTACAGTAAAATTGCAGCACCCATCAGAAACAACTTAACGTTTGTTACTAAATAATTACTAAATTAGTTAAAATGGTTTAATAATTTGAAAATTATTTTCTTACATTATCTGCATAGGATTAACTTAAGATTAGATTAATGATTAACATACATTTCTAATTGTAAATTAAAATCAAAGAGAAAATGAGTTGGAAAATTTATTATATTATAATTATATAATTTTACTGTAATTATATTAATGTAATGCCAATTTAACTTTAGAGATGAGTGTGTAAATTTACAGCAAGAACTTGAACCCATATATATATATATATATATTCGAATAGCATAGATATAGCATAGATATATATATATATTCGAATAGCATCTCATAAAACCTTATCATTAACATGCGCACATGAATTCATATACATATTTATTATTCGTTGTTTTCGAAAAGCTTCATGAAATTTCATTAAGCTTTATTATTAACTGTTTTTTTATGTTCTCGATTTAATTTGCACATTTCGTCCATGCAAACGAAAAACTTCCATTCTAAAATGAACTTATCTTCTCTATTATCACTAATATTTATTCACTAAGAACTATTATGATGCTTTTTTTTTACCTCATTATATTATCCCCTATAATGAATAAAATGTACGAGTAATTGCAGCTGATGGAAATGATTTGATATATAATATTCTGAAAGGAAAGAATGTTCAATTCCAGTTTGTTTTGGATGTCGTCACTTTTGTTATTTATAACTTGATGGCATTGGACTCTACCCAGAATACCATTCTATTCCACACTCTTTTTCTAATTTTTAGCAATGACCTCTTGTACAGTCATGCTGATGGCAGTGCACTAACATCATTCTTATTATATTATATGCAATGTAAAAACAATAACTTAGACTATTGTCAATAATTTACATGAAACTATGAACTATTGTCTTAACAATTATTTAAAATTAATTTCTGCTAAGGGGTGTGTAAATCTTGTAAGATTTAATGTATTTGAAACACATTTATATTTACCATCTTATATAGACAGACTGCTTCTGATTAGTTTATACATTGTAATATTAATTTGTTAACTCTTCGGGGTTTGAATCTATTAGTTTCTAAATGCACATTTTTTGTCTTCATAAATTCATGACCTTCGCTTTTAATACGTTAAATTAGTTGGACAATGTAC
>JANSTX010012411.1:0-18182 GCA_027564355.1 Penthetria funebris
ATAATTTTTACTCCTTACTGATTAAAATAAGTTATATGATAGTAACATTTACTAATTTAAGCGAACATTCTAGGTACAAGATATCAACTATTTTGCAATTGTCTTCAATGAATATTTATTATTTATATATAATGTTGTGATCCGTTAAACAATTTCTAGGGCCTACAATAATTGGCAACCAATTATACGTTTCTCTTGTTCAAGTATGGTTTATTGAAAATTAATAAACAATTATTAAAGTATAGTAGTTTTTAATTCTCTACTACCCTCGGCCACGGCGGTAATTGTGTATCTCTGTAAATTATTTATTTTTAATTAACTTCCTTATAAATTAAGTACATTGAAATAGGGTAGCAAATTATAAGTTACCCTTAATTCGCTCTTCTTTGTATGTTCATTTGTTAGTTAGATATATTTTCAAGTCTTGGTCCATTTCTATTGGCGCAAGTTTTAGTTAAGAAAGTGCTAGCAGACGATCAATATTTTTTCCAACATAAATAATATTTCACTGAACTTAGCAGCATATTCAAACGCATAACTGGATAATTATAATTGGTTCTATATTTTACAGTTGGTAAATTTTAAGTTTCAGTACATATTTGACGTTATATGTATATTAGATATTGTTACACCGCCCTATGTGCCTTGGAGGTGTAAATCTTAAGCATTATCTTCAATTGAAATACTTATTGACTTAACTAATAATCTCTGTTATATTTCAGACACCATCAAAGACAACTATGAAGTAGAAATTCGTGATTTAAAATTAAAAATTGCTGATTATGATGTCAAAATTGAAGCATCTGGTCAAAATGTCATTGAACTTCGAAATCAATTAGATAAGTTACATGTCGATATGTCTGCTTTAAATGATTTGGTACTAAAATATGAAAAGGAAAATATTGCTTATAAAAATGAGAGAAATATTGCTATTGACCAAAGAGATTCAATGACAAGAACAATTTTAAATCGTAATACTGACATTGAAAATTTGCAATGTGAAATCCAAACATTACAACAGCAACTTAAAAACGCAATATATTCCAAAAATGAAGCTATTATAAAAATAGATGATATGCAAGCAAAAGAAATTGCATTAAATCGTAAAGAGAAACGTATGGACCAAGAAAAAAAGTTATTAAATAATGAAATACAATCATTGACACAAACTTTAGAATCAACATTATGTGAGTTGAAATCGTTGCGTATGGCAAATAATTTAGATTTGTCACAATTACAAAACGAATTAATACAGAAAACTGAAGAATTAAAGACTGCTAACAATTTAAATGCTGAAATTAATCTAACAAATGATTCACTTGTTACGAAAACTAATGAACTTAATTTAAAATTAAAACAACAACATGACGAAGCGACAAAGATGATTGACTATTATGTCAAAGAAACAAATGCCAAAAATAAATTAATTGAATTATATAACGCAGAGAAAAGTGATGATAATGCTCATGTGGACAAATTAAATGCTATAATCGCAGAAGCAAAGAAATCATTGGATGAGTCTACAAGTGAATATGGAAAACTTGAGACCAAATTAAAAACTATGGAATTGCAACATGCTAAGGAAATTGATGAGAAAAATTCTAAGATTGAATCACTTAAATCTAATTATAATAATACCAATAATTTATTAAAGGATGCCACTGATGAAATTATGGAATATGATATTGCACAACTTACACAATCTGGAGCCGCATTATCACAGTTAGTTAAATCGAAAGCATCAATGACAGATATAATTGGTTTGTATGTATCGTCAAGGAATCAGCTTCACGCTAAAGAGAAAGAATGTAAACAATATGAAATTCAAATGAAGTGCATTGTAGAAGAATTAGAAGAAAAGGCTCCAATATTAAAGAAGATATCTTTAGAAAATCAAAAATTATTGGAGGCAAATGACTCATTGTCACAACAATTGGAAAATATGATTACGGAACGTGCAATTGAGAAAAGTGAACTTCATGAGGCACTAATAAAATTCAATCAAATGAAAAGAAAAATGGAACAAATGCAAATGACAATAACCGACTTAAAACGACAAGTTGTTTATCTATTAAATTCACAAGAGCAGGAACGCATAAATCTTTCAAATGATCAATCATTGTCATCTGATATGTCATCAAATCAAGTAATTTCGAAAAATTTGGTAACAGTGGCCAATATAACGGAATTACAAGATAATAATCAGAAATTATTACTTGTTGTTCGTGATTTATCCAGTAAAGTGGAAGAAATGGAAGAGATACAAAATAATTTTGATGCGGCATCATATGAATCTAAAATTGATAACTATGCTAAACGTTTAGAAAATATGGAAATAAGTTATCAAAGACAAAGTGAAATGTTAGACGATATAAGTGGTCAAAGAGATCGTTATAAACAATTGTTTGAACAATTCTTTAAGCATGATAAATCCGCGAAATTTTTTGCTGAACCATCTGCAAATGCTGAAAGAATGCAAGGCATCGAAGAAACAGAAACAACACAGGTGCCATTAACACCAACTACTACAATGAACCCAGATGTGAAAGATAAAAAAATTACTGAGTTGGAACAAAAGCTAAAAGATATGACTGAACAATTGTCTAGGAATAAATATGAATTTGAAGATTATCGTAAAGAAAAAAATAAAAATGAAGATTTATTACGCGAACAATGCGAGCAGTCTAGAATAGATGTACAACAGTTAACTTCGACGAATTTTTCATTAAAAAGTACCGTTGAATTTAATTCAGAACAATTAAAACTTCAAGCAAAGAATTGTGCACTCCATAAAAAACAAATAACTGCATTAGAAGAACGAAACAAAGTCTATGAAACATCTATAATAAAACATGAACAAACAATTAATTTCTTACGTGATAAGGCAATTGATATACAACAAAAATTTGATGCTGCTGAAAGTAAGATTTCTATGTGTACACATGAAATTAAAATGGCAACAGATAGAGAATCAAGATTGGTACTTGAACGTGATTGTTTACAAAGAGAACGTGTAAATCAAAGTTTACTATTAAATAATATTGAGATGATTAAAACCTCAATTGAAAGATCTGAAGATAGTGCCCGCATTAAATTGGAGGACCGTTTGGATACTTCACTTCGTGAATGTTCAGCATTACGACGCCGTTTACAAGAAGAACAGGATCGAAATCGTGACATAGTATCAAGCGTTGAAGAAGAAAAAAAAACAATAAAGCAATTACTAACAAAAGAAGAACAGAGTAACAATAACTTACGATCAGAATTAAATGCATTGCGCGATGTATTAAGTAATAAGACCACACAACTTAATGCATTGAGCAAGAAATTACAAGATAGTTTGACACCATCTAGCGATGATAATCCAATAACAGCGGCTAATAAATTAGTCCGGGAGTATAAAGTCAAACTAGATGATAGCCTAGCCGAAATTGAAGCTCTGCAGAAACAATTATTAACATCTAACGATGTCTCGGAAAGATACCGAAAAGTGTCTGTAGATTACGAAAGTAATTTTAAAATTTTACAAGAAAAATTTTTGAATTACAAAACCAAAACGGATAACACTATTGAATCTTTAGAAAAAAATGAAAACCTGCTTAAATGTTCTGTTGAAGAATTAAAAACTGAATTACAGTTACAAACAACAAATGTACAATTAAATAAAACTGATTCAACAACTCAAATGTATAAAGTGCAAATGGAATTAAAAGAAGCTTTACAGAAGAATACTGAGAATAGTCGAGATCTTCGCGATTTACGTGATCAATGCAATATTTTGAAATCATCTATTCAGCAAATTGAACACAAATACCATAATGAAATGCTGTTGCATTCAAAAGATATTGAAGCATTGACTATTTGCAAAGATGAATTAAATAAAACTAAAGAGGAATTAGACGAACTACGCAGAGTGTATGACAACTCCATTAAAACATTAAAAGATAATAAAAAAAATCTGTTAAAATCATTAAATAAAGAGAAGATCGATAGGGAAGAGATAGAAACACGATTAAGCGATTTGAATGGACAGAATATAGCATTACACTTACAAATAGAGAAATTAGGTTCTCAGTTAACGTCGGCCACTTTAAATCAAAATAGCTTTAATGAATCAAATTTGTCTGTAAATGAAAACGATTCGAATGCCCACTTCTTGTCTGTAATAAAATATTTACGAAAAGAAAAAGATATTGCTGTAGCAAAATTAGATATTATAAAAACAGAGAACGATAGATTGCATAACGAAATTGCACTACTACAAAAGAAGGCAAAAGATCTTACCAAATTTACTGAATTAACTAAAAGAGTCGATACGGAAATAAGTCCGGTAACATCAGCAAAACATGAGGAACTCTTACGAAAAGTTGAGACATTAAATGCTGTTACTGACAGTAATCGCGTTCTTCGTGAGGAACGTGATGTGTTGTTACATCGAGTGAAATCGTTAACCGAACGTGTAGAAACCGTTGAGAACGAATTATCACCTCTACAACAAAATAATCGTGAATTAACCACAAAATGTGAAGAACAGTTAGCAGAAAATACGGCACTACGAATTGAAGCACAACGTTGGCGACAACGAGCTACAGCGTTAGTTGAAAGATCTAATAAAAATCCCGAAGAATTTAAACGGTTGCAAAATGAACGAGAAAATTTGGCAAAAATGTTAACTGCGGAAAAAGACGTTATAAAATCATTAAATGATGAATTAAACATTGTTAAAACGGATAAATTAAAAACAGAGAACGATATAAATAATTTAACTAAACAATATCAAATACTGGCCGATGAAAAGAATAAAGTTTTAAACGATTTAGCATCCGTGAAAGATTTGTACTCAAAATGCAGTCATGAATTTATGAATGCGAAAACATCGGCATTCAAAAATGTTGAAAAACTTAATAAGTTGACTGTTGATATTGCCGCCAAAGAGGATCAATTGGCAGATTCCAAAAGTAAAGAAATTCAGATTCGTAAAATTGCTAAACGTTACAAGGATTTGTATACTGAACTTAAGAGAACGGTTGACGAAAATGTAGCTGATAATGCAGCCAGACCATTAGAAGAACAGGTTGCCGATGCGGATGTACCATCACCAAAAATTGACAACGAAAAGTTATTAAATGATAAAATTTCAGAATTAGAAAGTCATATAAAACTAATGCGTGAAGAAGGTGAGAATCTAATAAAAGAAAATGAAATTATGAAAGCGAAAATTGAAAAAACGGAACGCTATGCTCAATTTGCTAAAGAAACTAATGCAAAAATCAATGTTTTAACTGAAACCAATAAACAAATAAATAAAGAACTTACAGCAACAAAAAATCAGCTTGCCGAATGTGAACTAAATAAAAGTGAAAATGTTACCAATTTGGAAACAAAAGTAATTCGCTTAGAAAAAGAATTAGATAAAGTGAATCGTGAATATGAAGCTTTAACATTACGTGTATGTCGACAAGGTTCAAAACCAACGACGAGTTCAAGTAGCATAGAAAAAAGTCCATCCGATCCGGCCCGTACAGCCAATGTGAAACCAATGGCCGGTCCAAGTACCCAACAATCCGCTGCTGTAACACCACGACGTGGTGGCGACACTCCATTAGCTAGTATACGTCCAATGTCCGTACAAAATAGTCGTACGGCAGCAATTTTACCAACAAGTGTTGCTTCGTTACAAGCTACAAATACAACAAACACTAGTGTTACAGCTTTGGTTCCACCACAACAACAAGTCCATACAACTGGTAATGCTTTGTCAGAGGCAACAATGTCTTCATCACCAACCAGTTCCCATACCGATTATATGCCTGCAACAAGTACGGCAACTGTTGTTGCATCGGTTCTTCCAATGGGGTCAACAAGTGCCGAAAGTTCTCACGAAGCTGAAAGTATACCGGTTAATAATAATAATGAGTCATCATCCTCGTTACAGTCAATTGTGCAACAACAGACTGTTGCACTTGTTTCACCGAGAGTTGAGTTAGGCGCTGCTCAACAGAATGCTGTTGTACCACAAGTACCTGTTTTGAATGAACAAAATCAAGCACCCAGTACTTCAGGATCATCATCATCATCGATATCAAATGTATTAATTGCCTTAAGTACACATCATCAAGCATCATCAAGTAATACAGTGACAACAACTCAGGCTGGGCACAAGCGGCCAAGAGACATTGAAGGTGATAGTTCAACAAGCGTTGAAGATTCTTCTGCATCTGATAAAACAATTCCAGTTACAAAACGTACTCGCACTGATGAAACATTTCAGGGTGTCACTGAATCTGGTTTAGATGTTGAATATCAGGTTCCCACATCTTCACAACGTGATCAAGAAGATGATAATGTTGTTGTCGTTGATTCTGAAGAAGATGATGACGAAGGTATGGCAGATGAAGGTAATGCCGAAGCTGATGATGGACCATTTGAAGATGATGGTGACAATGGTGAATCGTATGAAATGGAAAATTATGAGCAAAGTCAAAGGAGACATTATGATACAGAAACTGAAGGACCAGATATTGATGCGAATGTAGCATCTGATAATAACGAAGTTGATGTTGATGATAGCAATGAGGTGCCAAATCAATCGGGATCTACTAATAATACTAGTAGTAATAATAGTAATATTATTATTAATAATAATAGTAATAATAATAATAATAATAATAATGATAATAATAATGATACTAATGATAATAATAATGATAATAATAATGATATTAATGATATTAATAACACTAATAGTAATATTAATATTAATAATAATAATAATAATAATAATAATAATAATAATAATAATAATAATAATAACGATAATGATAATAATAACGATAATAATGATGATGGAAATGATGTTGATGGTAATACTAATAATATTGGATCTTATGTTGGACAAAGCAATACTTCTGGTATTGAAACAATTGATGAATCCCAGCCGCAACTTCATCAACAAACACCACAAATACAAACAATTAGCAGTGGAAGTGATGCTGGTTCATCAACACCATCCACAGCGCAAATGTCTGTATGGCGTCAGGCACCACCAATTTCTAGGCAACAAAATTTAGTTATACAACAGGGATTTGAAGAAACTGGAGATGATAGTATTGTACCTAGTACTCCTACATTATTTGCACCAAGACGCGCTGATGGGTAATGCTTGCGGTGTTTCATTTGTATTTTTTGAATAACAAATTAATAATAATATTATTATGTAGGTTTAGTGAGGCAATTAGTTCACCACATCCACAAGTACCACACCCCCCACGATTCACATTTGCAGAATCAAATTCATCACGTACAGTTCCAAATGTAAGTTTAGAAGGTATGGACGATACAAGAATTGATTTAAGTCAAATGGATGAAACAACAGATCAAATTAATCAAAACGTAACAACAGAAACGGTTTCTTCACCTCAAAAAGAAACATACGTGAAACCCAGTGATATTAGTTCACCACAGAATGTTTTCGATGAAGAGGCCGGTCCGAGTCAAGTTGAACCAGATGTACCAGAAATTGTTATTACAGAAGTGACAGAAAATGGTATAAATAACTAGTAATTAAAATAATACTTTTAGCTCATTTGTATATTTTTAAATTGTAGTTATTGATGAAAATACTTCAACAACTGAAGTAACAATTGATGCCAAAGAAATCACAGATACAGTGCAACGTGAAACGGATGATGCCGTTTCATCTGAAGGTGAAAAACCACAAGGAAACGAAGAAATGGGGGTAATTACAAATTTTATGTTAGTTCATAGCTAACTACTGTGATATTAAACAAGAATCTTTATCTTTTTGTTCGTCATTTTAACCTGGTTCTACTTATGTTACTTAGCCTTTACAATAATAATTAATATTCAAAAAGTAAACTCAAATAACTCATAATTGAAATGTACCTATTGGAAAATATATATTCAATTATTAACCGGTTACACATTTCAATTTCAGTAGTATGGTGCATAAATCCCCAGCAAGTTTAATGGTGACATGTTTTTTCAACCAATCGACAAACCTGATATTAACGCCATCTTTTAGGCATTATCTTACAATATTACTGACATACAATGATCGAGATATTAGTGATATTGGTAAAGACTGTTTGAAAAACATCGATAATATCTTGCAATAAATAAAGTCATGTTTCAACGCGTGCCGTGACACACTGCGTTATTAATTTTGTAGATCATTGTAGTTTTAAAATATTATCCGTTTTCATACAGAAAATATTATTCGTTTTTAAACACGAAGTTTAAAGCCAAGTGTTCACTATAGCATTTTTTCGGTAAAGTGTAGTGCGTAAAGTGCAGAGAGTCTACCTACATTGTGTACACTATAGTGCGTCTCTACCACTCTATCGTACTCTGTAGAGCTGTTAAAGAGCAGTTTTGAGTACAGCTCTACCATTCTCTTTTTACCCTGTGTACACTGAAGAGTAATTTTTCTTTACTGTAGAGACGTTTGATGAAGTTGATTGGTTTTAATATTTTATTTCGTGTTTTCTTTGATGCTGATTTTTCCCGATAAAATGCAGATTTTATTTATTAAATTGACTTTTTTTAATTTTATTAATATTATTTATTTATATTATTAATATTAATATTATTTTAATTAATTTTGTTTTTTTTAATATGTCAATTCAATTCACATGAGAAAGAAAACAAAAACATACGCCTACTACTACTGTAGAGAAAAAATTATCAAACATGTTTAGCAAAGCGTTGAGAATGTGTATGGCTTTGCCCTTCACAAAATGTAGCGTGTACACTATAGTTTTTTAGTCGAGAGAGCTGTCATGTAGAGTGTGAGAAGAGCACTCTATGTAGAGCTAGACTGGGTGTATACACTCTCTACGCGTCATTACGCGTATGTTGTCTTTACCTCTACAAAAAAAATCTATAGCGGACAAGAGGCTTAAGAGAGTTTTTTTTATAAAAATAAAATTTAATTCTGTCAAATTAAAGTTATAAAAGTCCAAGCAGCCGTGGATTTTACCGAGTTTGAAAACTGAGCAAAACTCAGATGTATAATAATATATTGATTTGAATGCACTGATCAAACTGATCCAGTAAATAATAAAACAGTCGCGACTCGTATGAACTTTGCGACTTCAATGCACAGAGTCAAGCACAAATTATAGTTTTCGTAAACACCTGTACAGTTACCACTTTTTTTTTTTCATTCCCCGTCCATTTTTTTTTCGTTCCCCGTCCACTTTTTTTTTGATTTCCCGGCTACTTTTTTCATTCCCCGGCCACTTTTGTTTTCATTCACCGGCCACTTTTATTTCATTCCCCGGCCAGTTTTTTTTTTTCATTCCCCAGCTACTTTTTTTTTCATTCTCTACTTGTCAGAGTCACTTTTTTTTAAACTGTCAACTTTTTCCCCCTAATATGTTTCTGGAAAATAGAAAATATTGAAGTTTTGTATTTTCTATTTTCTAATAGTATGTTTGAATTTTAGTCTTTGTTCAAATAAATTAACCTGCCTATTAAAAAAGAACAACCAGCACACATTTCCATTGTCAGATCTCTTTGATTTTCTCATGATCTTAATTAATTTGGATATGATAATTTTATAAACTCAAATATTAATAATTTTAATTATATATTATTAGGAAGGCGAGGAAGGTAGAGAAGCTGAAGCTTCTGAATCACCTAGCACTAATACAAGAAGGGGGGGTAGATCAGGTGGTAGACGAGGACGACAATCACGTATAAGACCACCGCCAATTGTTTGGAATGACGGTACGTATTTAGTTTTTATATTGTTATTTATTAAAAATGAACTATTAGAGATTGGATATGTGCTATGTTTCAGTATTGTAGTGACGATACTTACGAGTATTGCAGGAGTAGGTATGAGGTATGTTTCAACAGGAATTGGCCTATCTGTATCTATCCCTGAGGATTCCAGCCAACTGCATATGTTGCGATATTATTGACCGGACGCCTATGATGTACATCATCATCTTGCTCTTTTAAATATGCATGCAACATAAAATGTGAACTGAAACAACTAATTGTAATTTACCATTTAGCTAATATTATATATAATCAATTATAATTATCCGATTATACATTTAAATATTGCAAACAGAGTGGTGCATCCCCACCTAGTTTGTTGGGATGTTTTTCAATCAGTCGACAAACACACCCAGCTTCATAGTCTTATCGAGATAGCAGTGACACCGCGATGAAGTTAAGATATGTTCAGTTATCTCGATGATAGTTTCACATTCAAATTCGAAAAATTCTTTATTTTATCATTTGTGTCTAAATACAATACTAATGCTTGTGGTTTGTGAATAATTATTTTAAAGATGTCGCCGCATCGTGCCCACGATGCTTACCGTAAACATAGTACACTTTTTATGTTTTCTGATAATAAAAACCATCGGCTGGTGAGGTATGATTTAGGACTAATACCGAAAAAAAAGGATTAGTAAAACCGGTTTATAGTGTATCAAGCTTGAATCAAATAGAATTCTGCCGAAAACAGTACATATGACGGCATATAGTATATACCACATAAGTGTTGCATATGTTATATGCACAATGAATATTTGATTATAAATAATAGTTGGTGGAAGGATGACAGTAGATTAATTAGAGAAGACGAGAAGTGTTGATTATGGCTCACGTAAGCCCAAACAATAGTAGTTGATGCCAAATTGACGATATGGGTGATACAGTTAAACAGAAATGTCTACCAAGCGGTTGCATTTGTAGAGCCTCATATAGGCACTGTACCGTTGATTGTATAGGGTTAATAAGCTGCTATTATTATAGAGTATTTCATGAGTGTTAGTGATAGAGGGTATTTTATTATGTGGTTGATAGTTTCGGCAAATCTAATAGAGCTACTTTCACATCGATTGAGAAACGGATTTTCGGAATCTCTGTGTTTATTCTATCTATATATATCTATATCTATATTTTACGGTTACGAACGTGGGCATAATCGCTTCCAAATCTGCTGGCACTGGTAAGTAGGCGATGTCGGTTGCAATTTAACACTCGAACCCCTTCCATTTGAGGTGAGGAAATTGACAACAAGCCGCGAATGCGTATGTCATTAGTGGGCTAATTAGTTGTTTGTAGCAGAGAATTCTTATTTTTTTTATCAAGTTTGCTGGATTTCTTTCGGATAAAAGATATTTTAAGTTGTTAGTATTGTTGAGTATGTAACCATTTATTGAGATATTACATTTCTTGCTTTAGTAGGCACGAGTAGCAGTAAAGTATAGCAGATATTTATATCGGACATACAGTCCTCGATGCGTAATGCTCTGTTTGTTAAAGATTGTAAATAATATTTACTAGGTGATCGTTACATCTGAGTCCATATTTTAGTTTATAGATTATAGTCGATTACGTGACAAATGCCTTTTCACCACCATTGTACTGTTCTTTCTGGGCTTAAGAATTGGGATAATTTTTGCACTTATTAGTGTAGATATTTGTCTTAGTTATACAATACAATTTGATTTAAATACACGCAATATCAGATTTGTGTTCACACGCTTCTCTTGGTTTATTTGAACATTAAAATGAGTATTTGTTTCGAGTTCGCCTTAAATCATCTTCAAACTTAAATATTTGTTTTCAATTTTTTTTGAAAAAATTGTAAATATCACCTGCGTAATAAAATTTTCGGAAGTAATAAAAAATGTTAACTTCAAAATGGGCGGTAGTTGCTATAGTTTGGAAGCTGTGATCGGTTTAGTGATAGCATGTTACGATCTAAGCGCCTATTTTTGGTTGCCCTGTAAGTTTGTTACTATTGAAAATGGAACCCATCCACTCCCACCCATTTTTTTCCTCAAAATCAACCAATGAATCGAAGTTATGACATGTCAAACGGGATCACCCTGTATATAGTGTTTGCCATTCGATCGATTGTTCGACTATATATTTACTGACTAATGTGAATATTTTCCGGCCAGATGCAATAGTTTAATATTATATCTGCGCTTATCTTTTTGCAGTTTAGATCTTGCATTTCATTTGAATGCGTGCTGTTGGACTTTCCGAATAGTTTTCTCAACAAACATTTCAATTATTCCGTAGACTGATGTGAAGTCATAGCAATATATTTTATTTTTTGTGGCAAATGTTACTCTAGCTATGATATGATAAAGTATTACTCTTTAATATGAAGTATCATAATGTATTGATAATATAAACTATAGTTCAATATAAGTACATTGTATTACTAATTCACTAAACCTATTATTATAAGTAAGGGTTCATATTTATACTTATGTATATAAATACAACCTCCCTTTTTCTAAAAAACTAATTCTATAATATGAGTTAACATAACCAAAACTTAATTTATGTTATTCTTCTTTTTTTTATATATTTATTTAATTTATTAAATTTAATTTAATATGAACAATAATTCTATTTTAAGGAGAAATATTAATTATTTTTTTTGTTATATTGAAAGTGACATTTCTGTCTATTGTCGTTGTATATAATCAACAAAAACTGCAGACGTTTTTAGACCGTTCCGCTTCTCTTCATATAATTAACCGCTTTATATAATCTACCTTAAGATGCAATCTGCAATGTGCATTAAAATTGTTCGAGTATAAAATGGAAAAGTAGATATTTTTACGTGTGTTTAATTCGTTAATTTATAATTAAAATAATTAATTTGTAAAATAATGTTCATTTTTTTATGTTCTAGGTGGTAGTGAACATGTGGGTTATGGAGGTTTTCCAGCACGAGGAAACCGAGGATCAAAGCGCCAATCACGTGGTTACAATAAACGGTTCTAAATATATACAAGACTTTTATTTGATACATTATTTTCGTTAAGTTTCACTATATTTTACAATTATTATAATAAATTATAAGAAAGCTAGTGATTAAAAATATAATTCAGATAATTTAAACATAATTTAGACTATAATTACTTTCGTTAAGTTTCACTATATGTTATGATTATTATATTAAATTATAAGAATGTTTGTGATTAAAAATATATTCCAGATAATGTAAACATATACTTTAGACTTTTCATTTATTTGCAGCCGAAAAATACTGCAAATTAACTTACACCGTAAACGTAAACTTTTTTCGGAAATGTGCAGTAATCACAACTTTGTGATTGGTGGTACTAACTACTACTACTAACGTCCAATTCAATCTATGGAAGGTTTGCTTACTTGAAATGAAATTCAGCGAAAAAGATGGATTACTTTTGTAAGCTACTGAATAGGCCTGAAGTTCAGGTTGCTCAAAGCCTGTTTGACCGGCTACAAGGAGATTCAGAAACTGTTTCAAGTCGTTGTAAAATCATATCCGCATTAAAACACTTAAAGGGCGGTAAAGCGGCCGGTGCCGATAAAATATCACCAGAAATGTTGAAAGTGGACTTGGATGGCATTGCATCAGTATTGGATCCTTTTATTGGTGAAGTGTGAATGTCTGATGATATTCGAACCTTATGGAAATAGGGGTTGATAATTAAGTTGCCGAAAAAAGGTAACTTGACTATAGGCGAGGACTGGCGTGGTATCACTTTGCTGAACACGATAAACAAAGTTATAGCTATTATCGTGCACGAACAGGCAGGTTTCAGGTCTTTCACAGATCATATCAATATATAACGGATTATTGTTGAGCAGTAGATTGAATGGCGAATGTCATTGTATATGTTATTTGCCGACTTCATACAGACATTCGATAGAATTGATCGTGTTTGTGGACAATATTAATAAGTTATGGAATACTGTATAAACTGATGAAAATATAATCCGCGGTCTATATCGTAATTCACAATGAAGAGTTTTGTATCGTGGAAGACTTGGTGATATTCTTGACGTACATACGGGTGTAAAACAGGAATGTATACTGTCACCACTAATGTTACTGTTCGTCTTGAACCGCATGGTATAAAAATCAATGTTCGAAAGACAAAACTAATGAAAATGTGTACGTCGAGGAGGTGTTCACTTGCAGTCAGAGGCGAGGTAATAGATGAAGTAGAGGGCTTCCAATAAAAAATTTATTGAATAAGTGAAATACAAAGAATAAAATTCAAAATAATATTACACTTACATTGCTAATCGTAATTTTTCCTTTTTTCCCTGTAACTGGAATCGATAATTGCCGTATTGTAAAATGTATGTGGCATTTTATATAATTTTATTTTTATTTAAATTTATTTTTACTTATTAGGAATTATTCTCATTAAAATAATAATGACTCGCATTGAATATGATATTTCGTGTACTAAACTGGATATGTTAATGTTATAATTTGTATTTGCATAACGGGTCGTTTTCTTCCTTTAAAATATGTTTATACACCTCAAACCACATAATTCTGTTGGTGAATTAATTTTGAACTTTTCATAAATTTAAATTTGCTTTTCTTTCAATAGTTCTCAGTTTTGTAAAATATCATATCCTAAATTATTTTCGGTTCTGATTTCTGAACCAAAATGGTTCCAATGGCTTAAAATCGGTTTTCGGTCTGGGTTTTGTGGATGATATAAATGATGACGATAATGTTAAAATGAATACGATCAATAAAATTAGGTACACCACTATCACTAGTAATTATTTCTTTTTTAGTTTCGATTTCTATATAACCAGCAATAACAGTCATTGCACTTGGGTTCTTATGTAAGTGAATATCAGTATCATTTATAGTTTCATCGTCGGAAATATCTTCAAGCAACTCAGCTGGTAAAATATCAACATTTTCGATTTCATCCACTGAATGACCTCAATTTACAATGGTCATCTCATCTCCAACAATATTCTCATTAATACATGTTTATATTTTTTTCATATAGTTAGACATATAGTTTAGGAAAGACATCCTTAGAAATATGGTTCATCAGACGATGAGAAATATCACTCGAAATTTAATTTTGGTACATTCTAATGAGTTTATTAGAAACAAAATTAATGCGAAAATAACACAAATTAGAAAGGAATGCTGGAACCGTTTCAGAAAAGCCATGGAACGGGATTTATATGGTGGACAAAAGAAAATCTGGAACTTAGAAATTGAAAGAAACCTGTAAATGAATATACCCAAAATCCATCAGTATCTGCTGAAGCATGGGATATGCAGTTCCAAAACTTATATACCAACACAGAAGACACATACGAGGCACAGAGTTCAAGATAAATAATTTTTATGTCAATCAACACCTGATTGAACAAGAATTAAAACATTGAAAAATAGAAAATCTCCCGGTATTGATGATATCTCAAACGAGTGTCTGAAATATGGTAGGGACAACCTAATTGCTGAAGTTGTTAAATTGTTCGATAAATTACTTGAACGTAAAGAGATACCCATAGATTGGAGAACTAGTAAAGTATGAATTTATAAAACATGCTTTAGATCTATTTTAACATATACAGTGAAAATCCGGTGATACGTCCAAAACTAAACAACTTATGAGCACAACAGAAATGAAGATCATTCACTCAGAGATAGAATCAGAAGTGACGATATCCGAAATGAATGTCAAATTCAAAACATAGTAAGATGGACAAGAACCAGAAGGTATTTTTGGAGAGACCATGTTGAAAGAATGCCAGATAATAGAATCGCAAACATTGCAATAAAACAACACCCAGGTGGAACACCGCCTGTAGGAAGGTCTCCGAAGTGATGGCGAGATAGTTGGACATCCCGCATCTCAAAACTAAATTGTTAAAGAAACACAGTTCTATGACCTAACGAAAGAAGAAGAAGAAGAATATAACATTGATAGATTGCCGGTGTTCTTGTATTGTAAGGTATCGAAGAAATCCAGATAAAAAATTATTACATTTACAATTTTTTTTTGAGACAATACCATATTATTTCGTTTTCATTTAATCTAATCATCAGCTCTCGAGCAGTCGAAGTTCATACCTTGCGGTAACATTGAACGGACGCCCAATACCATATTTGTCTAATTATCGTGTCCATCGCTTCAATAGACAATCAACACAAATCCTCTAATTTTACCAAAAGATTCCTAATATGCTTATATCCCTTTTCAAACGTTGCCTGCCACACTCCACTTAGTGTTTGGACTGCCACACGCCTTTTGTATGCATGATCCCACTGAAAATGAGAGATTATTATTTTGAGTCGTTTTAACCTCGACCATCGGGACAACTAGGTTCATCATCTGCAGGTGTATTTGAGTATTTTCTCACTCATATTCTATAATAGGCAACCAAATACTAGCACCTTAACTCCGTCATATATTCCTGACTGGTTGTTGTAAAGGAAATTCAGCTGAAAATCTCAAACCGGACGTTGTCAATTAAACTCTCCACAGTTTGCCAATGGCTTAGTATCTGATTCAGATTATTCTACAATTTACGTCTTAGGCTCTTAGTTTGGTTTGAATATTATTGTTGATAATGACTCGCATTCTCTGCTATTATAACAACCTATGAGTCAAATATTGATTGGCGACCTTTGCGAATACTGAAACGATTTTGTAAATGGGATGCTTGAAGTTGACACAGGAGGTCAAGAGATGTACGTTCTTAGGTTTAGCGAGATTCAGTTGAAGAAAAGTGGAAAAAATGCACATACGTCTTTTTCTGGAAAGCCTAGTCACATCACCAAATCGATTAACTGCCACAATGCAAATAAGACAAACAAAATAATCACAGTATGATTTTAGTATGAATCTTAAAAACATTGTGATGGTTGATTTTATTGCATTTAATGAAATGCTCATTTTTTTGTAAAATACTAATGTAATGTAGTTAGATCGCCGCTTTTTAATTATGAATTTCAAGGTTATGAATTATTAGATTGTCAATTTTTTTTTTATTATTTTTATATTGACAGAATAACAAAATGATAGCAAAATGTCAAAAATGTTCAACATTTTTACACCTTAAAATGGCTGCAAACAATTTTAAATTTAGGGCTGTTTAACATATTTTTAGGTTCACGGTTATGGAAACTAGCGATAAGTACAAATTTTAGAACAAATCGTCGACATTGGTGGGAATCTGCATTAAAAGTAACAAAACACTGTTCCCAGTTAATATCATTATATCATAAACATTTGCTATGTTAGTGTAATTCATACGATACCCCTATAAACATTATTGTATTTTTGCGTGTTTTGTATACAGAATTTTATCATCACCCCCACATGAGTTTCAGACATAACGCGAATTGTTTGTCTGTGTCTTGTTGTTCGTATCGAAATTCGTGAGTGAGTGACTAACAATAAAAAAAGTGTAAATTAATAAAACTTTTATTGTATTTATGTGTAAAAAACATATGCAAATATTGTAAATTGGATTTAACTTGGATATCGTACAAATAATTGCGGTAAGTACAACAATAATTTTGCATTTTAAATGCAATGAATTGCGAATATTTTGCAAGATAAAATTTTGTCTGCCGTGTCTGCATCGTTCAATTCATGAGAAGATGAAAAACTTTGTCAGGAAATCGATAAACAAAATGATGTTAATGTACGGAAAATTTGCGTTATTATTTTCACTTTCACTAGAACAATTATTTTGTTTATGCATTGTTTATATGTACTTTTGCAAATTGCAATAAAATAATTACACGTTAATGTTATTTTTCTCTTTGCCATTAATGAATTTTTCAGATAAAATTAAAATTTATGTTTGTGAATGAGCTGCTACTGTTCGCAGTTCGCTCACTTCACTTGCATTTTCAATGTGTTTTTTTGTTGAATGAAAAATAGGAATTTTAATGTCAACATGAGAATATGTGCGTCAAATTGGGTGTGGGTCGATCTCGAATGTTTTTTAAATTTAAAACAAAGGTAAACGTTTTGTTTATTTGATTTTTCTATTGGACGTTATTGCACAAGTTCTTGTAAACATATTTTCAAAATTTCACATTATAAATGGGCGATTGATAGGTGACCGGCAAATTCATGAATTGATTATGTTTTTTTAATTCAGTTTTAATATTTTTCTATTGCTCGCACTTTTCACATGTTGATAAATCCACGACAGTTTTTCAAAACACGTATTCAAATTGGTTAAGAACAGGAAGATATTAAGTAAGTAAATCCATTTATTCAATCGGAAAACATGCGATTAAATCACATCAAATCTAATTATTGGGTCGGAAACTAAGTAATTGCGGATGTCACTCATAGATGCTTTAGTTGAATTTTTAGGTTTGCTGACGTTAT
>JANSTX010012422.1:0-12049 GCA_027564355.1 Penthetria funebris
TTATTGTTGCCAATTCGCTATATATATATATATATATATATATATATATATATATAGTATATTATATGTAGTGTGGATGGTGGCAAGTATCCATCGTATTCCCAAAAAAGTAGCTAAATTTGAGGCTTTCAATTACAGACGTATACCCCTTACTTCAAACTTATATAAGACCTTGGAGAGCATCATTAATTTCAAGATCATATCATGTTTGGAACATATTATGATCTATCTAGATTAGTTCATATCATCCATACCATAAACCATTTTACCATTTAAGAAACGATACATACCGAAAGAAGCTTAAAATATCTAAGACTTAAGCTGATCCTGACATGCACACTAAAAGTTGAATTTGATGATGGTAAGTAAAAACTCTTCAGGTACAGTATACGCAACTTATCAGAACTTTAACTTATTATGGTTTAGCACTAACCCAAACAGTTCATACATTACTGATTACCTTATCATTCACAGAATAAATTCAATGCTTCTGTTAATTATATAATAAATAAAAATTACCAAATTTATTATTTAAATTACTAGAGCTGAACAGTCAATTGAAGTAAACACATAAAAATAATGTCAACTTTCTTAGATTTCTATCGCTTTTTATTATCGCATGTCGTTAAACGAAATATCATTGTGCGAAAAAATATTATTTGAATAGCTAAGTAGTTACTGTGCGAATATACAGGAACTGATTTCTTAGAAAAAAAACTGGAAGAATGGAAAAAATTCTAAAAAAAAAATATCAAGAGAAATTTGAATTTTTTATCGAAAATTGTATACGATAAATTATGCACGCAAAAACCGCAACATATACAGTAAAAGCGTTACATTTCGGGGAAGCTATGAATTCTGTATATAAACTTAATAACTTTTGATATAAACTCTACTTTTTTTATTATTTGAAAATATGTATATGCCGCCTTGAAAATATCAAAAAGTTTCACGTATTCTGACTCGTAAATCAGACTAGAATACTTAAAGGCATTTACATACTAAAATTGAGAAAAAAATATTTGAATTTAGCAGTACTATTTGGTTAAGTACGTGTGTTCTACCGCATTGACAACTTTAATATGTAATTTCAAACCATCAGAATCACTGTATAATGTCTATATTAGTCATTTCGAAATGAATCACAATAGATTTGGTATGTTCAAATCTATCGTGATTATATTTCAAAAAAAATAGAAAGTACTCACAATAGAACTAAGTAAGTCTGACTCCAAACATACGCTATCCAATATACGTAATTTAATTTTATATTTGCTAGTATATGCTGGATGTGTTATTGTTTCCATTTCAATCCAAGGTTTAAGATCGCCAATCTCATTAATTTAAATATTTCCCGAAAATTAAGTTCGATACATCATTGCTATAAAAATGTTATAAGAATGGAATAATGGGATTTATATGTAATAGAATGCACGTGCGAATGGAATTTCTTATCTGGGTATCCATATCTGCGGCGGTTGAAAATGAAAATTCGGGAAACAACAAGCTAAAGGATAGTTGCAGAACAACAAGCACCTATTCTAAGAACAAAAAATGTGAATGTAAATTTTATGAGCATAAGGAGCATAAGGGGAGCAGCTGTGAACTGAAATTAGATTACGAAATCTAACATATATTTCAGCATAACTGTGAATTGTCGAAAAATTTCGTAAATAATGGCGGTCCTCTACATCATCTATTTGATTACCATTAGATATATGTAATAAGACGATGACAATTTAAACCCATAAGCTGTATTTCACAAGTCGTATCAATTTCACATTCATGTCTGACTCGGGCTATAGACGAGTAGTGCAAAGCCTATACCAGACTGGAAAACTGTATGACTCTTTCGAATACTTTGGTCTAAAAATGCACACTAAGAGGAGTATTGTTTTATAATATTTGATCAAGATGATATCAAATCATTTCGCACAAGCACTACAGCCTCTTTCTATTCGATTGGAATATCATTAGATATGAATCAGAGTTAATAATTGTACCAATAATATAATCTATACAATTCTTACGGTGATTTAAAACACCAGAATCGTCTTCCAGTCAGTCTCCTTTCAACTGAACACACAGCAACTGGCACTTGGAACGTACTCAGCAGTTCATTAATGTTCTGCATGTTCGTATTTCTATTTGCTAAGTATTATTTAAGATCATCAATGAATTGGACGTTCCATTCTAAACCATTCACTCCGATTAGTTCACTTGTAATTTGTTAAGAGTATTATGGCTATTTACTGATTGTAAACAAATAAATCGTGTATTTATTTGAATTTAACAATTTATTTATTTATTAGAAATCGAAGATAAAATTCAGTGATATGAAAGCAATGCTAAAACCTATTTTAATATTAATTGCATATAAAAAAAAAATGTAAATAATTATTTGTTTTTAATAGCTGCATACTAGAAACATTCAGGGTTCTTTCTTTTCGTTATAATAAATTCCATTTTTAATACAAAATTTATAGATTTCCATAGAATTTTATTAATGCTAAATTTAGAAATGTCCATAAGAAATAAAGATATAATAATAATATAAAGAACAAACTTATTTTATGAGTAAATTAAAAACATAATTTAAATTAATGAATTTTCAAAATCTTAGGCACAAAAATAGATTATAATCCGCTTATAGAAATTCCATTTGATGCGATTTCGTCATTAGTCACCATTTCATCGAATAAAAACAAACATTTATATGGTTATTACTAGATTTCACTGGCCATAGGTATTATAGCGTTCAGCCAATTTTGCTGAAAAATTCGACGTTTATTCATATGAATATGTGAATATGGGTTGAGTAATCTCAAGAATTTATTCGATTATTCTATTCAATAACACATCCTAAGATGATCATCATTACGACCACCATTTCTTACGATATTATAGACATAAAAATTATGCATGTAAGCATACATAATTAACATAAACAATAAATTTGTAACGTTTTTTTGTAACAGTATAATCATAACTATATATTAAGGAGTTTTCAACAAAGCTCTATTATCGGAGGACCTTATAAATCTTTAGATTGAAGATGGAAACGGTATGTATTTAACATTGTTTTGGAAGAATATACTTGCATTTGACTCACTTCCTCAGTCTTAATTTATATGAATAGATGCGATATTATTTTATTTGTCTATTCTATTATGTAATTTCTGTTATAATAAAATTCATAGCACAAAATTGCAAATATAATACTGGTAAAGTATTAAATTATTCAACATACCATATTCATGCTCACGTCTATGTGCATATTATTGTACAATAATATGAATATGGCAAGAGGATTTATTTTACATATTCTTATGATATTAAAATATGTCTAGAGAATTGTAAAATTTATTTGTAATATCACAAAAGCAGTTTATTTTAGTGGCGTCAGCAGAACAAAAATGTTTTAGAAACTTATCGTAATACAAATATATTAAAATGACAGGAATAGATTGTCTAGATATCGAAAATTATAATATCATAAAATTTAGAAATTTCCAATATGCAAATATCCATTTTAAATTATAAACGTTCATCGTCATCTGACACCATATATTCTTCTATTGAATATTGGAAATAATCAACAAGTTGTAAGAAAATTCAGAAGAAAACTATTTTTTAGTTTTTAATAAAAACTATGAGCAAATAGATTCACATTCTATTTTATTATCTACATAAAAATTTTGCTCATTGCAGTTTCGTTCCTTAAAGTCAACTACACAAATCATTTTCACTCAAAATTACCATAATAAAACTACGAACATTTGGTATTATAATGTCATAATAAACATCTTCAGCATCTTGACCTATAACAAAACTCTCAATTACATTATGCACAGTTGTAGATCCGTTTCATTCTTTTACTCAGATCACCGTTTGTCTAATGTGTCGCAAAAAACATTCAATATTATGCAGCTTTGATTACACGTAATAATTTAATTCAAGATAATTTCAATGTACAAATAAGTGTATCATACGAATTTGGCATTGATGAGAAATCCTCCTTTATTTCGGTTGATCAATAATTAGCTCATCCATAACAAAAAAAAATTTGTTTTTAAATTTTAACTTTGTAGTCATGGGTGACCGCAGGAGCACCGGTTCAAAAGCGCCTTATACGTATAATACTAATATATTTTTTAACTGAAATATTTCTTACAACGAAGCAAAAAAACAAGTTATCTTGCAGCAAAGGAAGTAAGTAATGTTTCTATCAACTGCTACACGATAAATCATTTTTTTCTAACACAAAAATTTGTGAATATTAGTCTTTAATACCTGGAGGCTGAAAAATTCAGGAAACACATCCAAATTTCAGTCAGATAAATATCACTATTTGATCTTCTGGATCCAAAACCGTATTGACGATAATGAATAATTTTATTGGATTCCAGGTAACATATGTTCTTGAGGTTAACAATTTTTTCCAACACCTTGGATAAAATTGGAGTAATGGCTATAGGTCTGAAATTCGAAAAACATCAGATTTTTAACCCTTTTAAGGAATAGCCTGAACGTTTAACATCTTCTATGCGGATGGAAAATAACCAGATTGTAGGCCAGTCATATACATGTAGCAAAATAATTTTTATAGACGGAATTGGACAGAAAATGGAATTATTTACTGAACCTAAACTATTATGTCAAACAATTCGTATGCATTGTCTTTGACAACAGTCAATAGGTTTTTAAAATTTGGTAAAGGAAATCCCTTACATAGATTCTGCAATGTTTAATTTAATACAATATACAACTATTATTGCTTTTATACCGTTTAGAGAAAACACTGACTTTAATACGTAAAGTGAATCGCATATAGGTTACTATAAATTATAGGTACACTATATTAATGAACTCAACAGGAAGTGGTTAATTTAATAGATATGTAATTATAAATAATTGAAACAAAGATGTGGTTAAACTAATGTAAGGCATTTTGGTTGTAGTTACAGGATAATTTAATTTATTTGTAAATGCTTTAACTATATTTCAGGAATATATACATCCTTATACGTACGACTATATATTTTATCGATATAGAAACACGTCGCTGCTATATATTGAAATCAAAATAATTATATGTTATATGCATATATAAGAATTGTATATTTTCCCTTATTTTGGAGACTGTAAATATTGAAATATCTCAATTGAATAGTGTGTCGATTTATCGATGAAAAATAAGATAACAGTTGAGACACAAAAAAAAAACAAAAGAAAATCGTCCTGAAAACCTTGCAGGATACGAACAAAAATTTCTATTTATACCGATTTCTGTTTCCTTTTTCATATTCAGCTTATGAAATGTTACAATTCAATTTTTTCATAATTTGCATAAGAACAATAACAAAGTCTGAATAATTCATAACTTTTGGTAAATAAATTTTTTACGAGTGTAGAATTTTAATTAAATTCCATTTGTACATAGCTATAAAAGACATCTAACACGCGTATAATAAAAAATTAATTTGCCTAAATGGCGAAGTGCGTAATTACAATCTATAAGAATAATCAATTTCTTATTAGACAGTAGTCGCCATAAATAGACCTAGAAAATGTTAAGAATTGGTTGGATTGGGAAAGATGCTTTCAACGGAATATGTAATTAACTACAAACTATTGCCTTCAAGGTCATTAGGGGATTATACCTTATGCGTGGTGAAAGGCTGTCGATGACAATATTTTTCTTCTAATACGCGAATGACTTTTTTTTTAAATTCTTCGAATTATTTGATGGAAAGGCGGAACTAAATATGGTAATAAAAAGACGAAGCACGGAAGATACTTATTTATCAGAATCGCAAATGACGTCAAATGTGAACTCAAATAAAATATAATTGAAATAAATTACCAACTGAAAAATAAAGGATCAATCATAATTATCTAGTTATAAATTTGCATATTTCAATATGCTACTGAAGCAACTGTGCAAATATTATGTCAACAAATCATCTCGGATCGACTGCGGGAACACAATGACCACTGTTGGCTTAAGGAAACAAATGCGATTTGCAACCTGGAACGTAAGTACAATGATGAAACTAGTTCAGGTGGCTCAAAAATTGACGAAGTACAATTGGAATATTACGATTCAATTCAATTCCAAAAATCCATTATTAAATAACTTATACAAAACTTACATTTACACGTAGACTTCCTATAGCTACGTGGGATTATAATAGTGGTGATAATGACTAACGTGGGCCCAAGCAACATTGTTATAAAGGATTTACATCGTATAAGTGATAAAAGTAACATAGTATGAAGATATATATATTGAAATATATTTACAGGCCTTCATATATGCATTCATGGTTTTGTTTAATGTTATACACAAATTTCGAGTCAGAATTGGATTGCTGATGATAAAGAGTTAATAAAGCGTGATTGTGGTTGATAGGTTTGCCTTCGATTGAAAATAGGATTTAATTTTATTTAGGAATCCTAATGCTTGTTTAACTAGTATTCTATCAATTCGTTCGATACCTGTAGCACAGTATTTTCTACGGTTATTAATATGTTTACATTCACCTCTTCGACTACTAACCGATATCAGTAGAGCACCGGTTACTAGTCGAAGAACTTTGCGCTCTAGAATTCGAAACCCTAATTTTCGTTAGGATTGGGAACATTGTGTGCAGTGACTTAAAAATCTTTCCTAATTTCTCCCCAATGAGCGGACAAAATTTAAGTGCAGTATATTTTAAATTATTAGAATTAATGAGTCTATATCCATTGATAGAAACGTTGACATTTCTTGCTTCAGTGGGTACGAGTGACCTCGGTAATCGGCCGGTGCTCCTAAATAGAATAACGTTACACTTAGAATATTTATTTTCCACAGTTGTATTCATTTATTTATAGTGTACAATTTCAATTATCGATACTATTAATGAATGACTGCGAAATTTTGAAAGGAATTCTTGGAAGAAAAAATAATGTTTATAATTTTTAAAAAACATCGTGTTACAAATTCAAGTGTTTGTCAATAGGCGTCCTGAGACACATACTAAAAAATTTCTGGTCATATACAATATCCACAAGGAAAGAAAAAGCTTTTCTTAAATAGATTTTTCCGTCTTCTGATTCAATAATATTAACATGCAAACCAGAAAATCAATAAATTAAGAAATATTTTCTTATTTTATTAAATTTTGTATTTTCAAGAGATAACAAAACAATTCTTGAAACAAAGAAAATCTTTCCTTAAATCAACAAAATAATATACTTAAATTTGTCATTCACATGAATTAAGAAAATGGATGGATTCCAAAATTTAAATTACTAATTTAGTAGATATGCTATTAATGTTTTCTTAAAACAGGTCATCATTACTAAATTAAGTAGTTTTTTTCAAATAATCTCTTTAATCAAAAAATAGATGGTTTGACTGAAAATCATGCAGTTGATATATGTACTTGATTTGATTATAATTACATCAATATCACTATTCACACTTCTTTTTCATACGCCCACATGAGCTTCAATCACCATTGAAGTCTCAAAACTTCAATGTTAAATACAGAGAGTTAGCCACTTGAACCCCTAATACTACTAACCATATATACGTTATTAAAAAGATGTCCTCCTTTTTATACTTCGTACACCTTATATGTAAAGTATACTTGCCTAGATTAATCGCTAAAAACCTCTAAATAAGTATCTCGTCACATACATACATCATCATCATCATTTAAAACTTTACGTCTCAAGGACGCATAGGGTGGCATATGCATGTAGCATCAAATGTAAACGCACATAACTATAATTGAAATTTGTTAAATAGAAAATATAGGATCAATCATAATTATCCAGTTATACATTTGAATATTTCAATAGAGTGGTGCATACTTCCGTAGCTACCTAGTTTGTTGTTGAATTGTTTTTTCAACCAGTCGACGAACACGACATTAGCATCATATTATTAGTCTCGATCAAACGTCTGATACATACCGTAATCGAGTTACCGGTGACGCCGCGTGGTAGTAAAAATTGGTTGAGTAACTTGGATGATAGTCGGAAACTCCATTCGTCGTCACATGCATATATACATATATTTAATTATTGAACTCAAATGATCATACTAACAATGGAAGAGAGAGATACCAGGCACAATTTTTAATTGTGCTAATATACTTTAATTGATGCAGTACTCGGTTCATCTATCGAATTATCGGTATCGCAATGACGTGCTGTTGCTAGTAATTCATCATATACTCTAATTTCCTACATAAATAATCCCATTTAACATTGTGAAGTTCTTTTTACTATAATATCCCTTTTCGATTTGCAGTTTCAATTCAATATATATTCTCCATATGTTCAAATAAAATTTATATATATCTAATGAACTTTAAAATTATATTGTAAAAGATAGGCATCAAAGGATCGATGTGTTTTTACCACATTATTCACAAATTGTGTATTATTTGTTAACAATTATTACTTAAATAAAGGACTTTTGAGAGATCCTCTTTCAGCATTTACTATTTTAAGAGTCTGGCATATCTGGAAACTGCGATTAATAATATTGCTAGTCAACTGTAGAAAGTGGAAGTGGATCGGTTATACACTGAGGCGACAAGATATTGCAAAATACGCACTTGACTAAAATTTCCAATGTATTAGAAGACCATGTCGACAAAGAACAGTCATTAAACATTAAAGAGCCTAGTATCAGTGATAGGGGATAGATAGAGTGAAGTAAATGCAATGGCTATCGCATGAATTAAATATCAAGATGATCAATGTCAAATCTTCAGTTTTTTGCAAACCGTATTTAATTTAACGATTTTTTGTTTCTAACAACAAGTAGCAGTTTTTTTTTTTGTAAACGCTTTACCGACAATAAAAGAAAATTAAAATATTTAATTGAAAATTTAATGTAAAAATTTAATGAGATTCAATGTAATGAAGTTTATATAATTGTCTTGTCATTTTTCCCTTGTTTAGTTTCTTCGTCCTTTTCTATGCTGTTTTTTTTTTTTTGTTTTATTTTTTTGTTAATCTTTTCTGTTTTCTGCAAATAATTTTGATGAAAATATTTTGGATTCTGTTTATATATTTATAGGTGGTATAAATACCCTCTTAAAAATAGTATCTGACTAGCATTATTCTAAGCATCAACTATATAATTAAAACTTTAATAAAAAAAAATAATTGCAATATTTTTACGGTTTCCATTTTTTTCTTCGAGAGTTTTCATTTGCGAAATGAAAAAAAAAGGAAAAACTTGTAATTTATTCAATGAAAGATGCTAATGAGCTAAAGTGAATGTGAAATTTAAAGAAATTATGAGAATTAAAAAGCTTAAGGGATGATGTTGTTGATGATGATTATGATAATGATGATAATAATGATGATGATGATATTAAATGGTATGGTATGGTTTAACATTTTGTTTCATGATTTTTTTTTCTGTGTATAAAAGAGTGAGTATTCTTTTAATTATCCCTAAATCATTAGCTTACCTCTTAACATTAATTTTCCCTTTTATTGAATAATTTTTCCTAAGTAAATGTAATACTTTCTCCATGATTTAATTGGAATTTTTTTTTTTCCTTTATTTTTTGTTTGATATTTTTTTTTTGTTATTTTATTTGTTATTTATTTCACATTTACACATTTTATTAAAAAGCAAAAACAAAAAAAAAAAAGGAAAATGATTTTTCTTTATATTCTAATCTTTTTCAATCAGTTTTCCTTATCACTTCACTGTTTCGCGATATTAATGTGCATGAAAACTAATGGTTGCGGTGGCGGTGGTGGTGGGGATGGTGGTGTTGATAAAAGTTATATAGAAAAAATAATTTTTCAATTGATAGCATGTATATTCAAGGTCATTTTAATTTCTATTTTATGCATATTTCCTCTTTCGTTTAACTATAATAAAGGACACATAATCAAAGGAAAATTTAACTATCGTATATATGAATTTATATAGAATAAGAAAAACTTTTCGAAAGTGTTGGTGCTCTCTGGAAAATTTAAATTATGTGAATTATTTAAAATTTCCAAACTTAAGCTATTAAACTTTAATTAATTAATTAATTTGTTAAGTTAACATTTTTGTTTTTTTTTTTTTTGTATTATTCAATTTTCCTCTCTTTATTTTTAATAATGAAAAACATCGCACATTTTCATTAATAAACTAATCGATAGACTCTGGTAGTGAAGAACAAACACATAGCACAAAATACATACAAAAAAAAAATTCAATGTTTTTCCTGTATGCTGCAGAATTTTCTTCTCAAAAAATGATGTTGTGTAAGCACAGCACACACAACAATAACACACAAGCTCTTGACAACTCTTAGCAGCCCTTAGCTGGGTTAGAAAAATTTAAGGAAAATGATATTTATTGGTATAGCAAATATGAAAATATTTAAAATATTGAAATTTTAACACATTTTATTTTAATTGATTTGTTTTTAAATTTTATATTTTATTAATTATTTTATTTTTGTTTCTATTATGTTAAGGAGAAACCACTAAAAGAAAATTTCATTTAATGTTCATTGAAAATGAAAAACACACGCTTTTTTAAAAAAATAAATTTATAAAAGCACTGACACATTAACATTTTCTTCAAAAACATATGGAAAATTTATAAAAAAAAAAAAAAATAATACAACAATTTTCACATTTAACTTTTTAATTAAACTTTTTTTAATTGAATCATTTTCATTAAATTGTTAGCATAATTTCCGGAAAATTGAAAATAATAAACAAAAAAAACACACATGAAAATTGTTGTGTATCCATAAAATTTTATTAAAATCAATCTACTTTGATTCACAATTTTTTTTTTTTTCCACAAAATTCTCTAATAAATAAAAGTTTTCCTTTAATTTAAGCGATAAAAATTAAAATGAAATTTTAACACACACAACAAAACAAAAATGGTTGAACGATTTTTAAATTAATGAACTAACGATTTGAAATGCAGTGTGGTGTATGTGTTCAGTTTAATTGTGAGTTCTATCATTAAAAATATTGGTTTTAATAAAAAAAAAAATAGAAAATCAAATAAGAAATGAAAATATCTGAACAATTTTGCAAACTTTGCACATCACAAACGAAATGACAATCTAAACTAACAGAATGAAGCTTTCCTATATTCCTTATTTCCCTGTATTTTCGAGATGAAATTTGTTATTTTTTGTTTGTTTTTTTTTCTCATCTTCGCCTTCTTCTGTTAGTATTTCAGATGATGAAAGAGAGGCGAGTTACAGATTTTCAAATTGTAGTTGAATTCTTTATTGTGTAAAATGTTAATGCAATTCTCACTGTAAAATTACACTGTTAAAAGTGATTTTCATTTTGTGGCGTAATTAGTGGCCAATATGCGGAAAATTGCGCAAAGATTTTTGTCGTTCGTTTACTTGCAATTCCATTTTAAATTGAAATTAATTTCTAATACGCATCGCGTTAAAATGAAGAACTAACCACGATTATTGGCCGTATGATCTGGTTAAGGTGGATCCACAAAAGTGAGTATTAAATTTCAAAGTAAGTTTCTATAGAGTACTTCTGTACGTGGTATCCGGTTGGGCGTTAATCAGTTTTGATGAGAACATATTAACAGTCCTGGGTAATGACATTGAATGGCATACAGGCTGTAATTTGAGGTCTCTCGAAGAAAATGACAGACTAACATAGTCTAGCTTAAATTTAGAACCAATAGCCTTATAGTTGAGGCACCTATTGACGAAAAGTTTAATTTTTGACACGAGGTTATTTGTCACCTTCACACGCTTTCATACAATTGTACTGTTAAACTGTCATTTGTGAAAATGTGCAATTTTAGATTTTTTTTAAATTTACGATTACCGCCGGATGCTATTCAGGATGCCAAACATTTGCCGCGTTTTCTGGATGAGAAATCGTTCATCAACACCTATTTTCATTGTTGGCATGTTATGCCAAGTTTTAGACTTTCCAGAAAACAAAAGACTTTCACCAGTGAATATAGTCCTACGTTTTTCCTTCTATCGAATCTCGATCAACTCAATGAATATCCAATTTATATCTC
>JANSTX010012433.1:0-10279 GCA_027564355.1 Penthetria funebris
GTTTGGTATTTTAAAAAATTGGTATATTTAATAAAAACATAATAAATTTTTATATTATAACAATTATTTCAATTTACATTTTCTAAAATTGTATATTTTCATTTAATTATTTATTAAATTGGCATAAGTACATTTTTTCAATTTTGTTGTTTATAATTTTTTTTATTAATTTTTTCAGATTTTAAATTTTATAAATTTAAATATGGTTATGATTTTATATTTGATTAAAATTAAAAGTAAAATATATAAAAAAAAAAATGTTATTAATTTTTATAAAAGAATTAATACATTTTTCGATGTTACATTTTTAGTTTTCATAATTTTTAATTATTTTATATATTATTTACTACTTTTTTTTAAAAATTTAATATATTGTTATTCTTGAAAATAAAAAAAGGGGAATTAGTAAACAGATACATATATATGTTATATATATTTTAAAAACTGATATTAATTGGCACTATTTGGTTAAAATATGTTTTCTAAATGCATATTGGTAATACTTAAAATCCATTAAATTTGAATTTTACCTGTAACAAAATTAAGAAGATTTTTTTCAGCTATAACCAATACGAGTATATGCACATATTCCATATATGCAATAAGAGGACACTTTAATTTTGCATACTACTCTGTTTATGGTGACGAGCATATATATTTTGCTATGTCAATTCAATGGTGATCGGAACTGCATTTTGTCTTTCAGGTGGAAAAATCTCATTAACATATTATTCGTATTCAGTTGCCAAACAGGTACAACTCTAATTTATTCTACATTTTCCATTGTTACGGTCTGCAGTTATAGCTATTTTGGTTGACATTTAATGTAGCCTGCATAATTAGACGTGACAATTAAGGATCGAATTGCATTATATTACTGGTAATACATGATGATGATGAAGTATTTTTTAATAAAACTAAACCACATGATAGTCATACACATTTGATATACATTCCCAAAATAGGGTTTAAAAATAATTAAAATTTATTGCAACACAGAGTCGTTAACTATTTACATCTAACAACTATTTAGATTGAAGTTCTATTAAACGAAATCCGGCCTATTCTTAATAGATCATAATCTATTGAAGAGTAGTAGAATATTTTGTATGCGAAAATACATATCGAACTGTAATTTCAATTTTGACGCTATTACAAGCAGTTGTATATATTTAATTTTGCAACTTTTTGTCAATATCATATCAATGAATATAGATAAGTTAGTAATAAGTATCAAATCCTCCAAAATATGCACTTAATAACATACTATAAACACGATGATGGTACACTAAAGACAACGTCAACTTTGGAAATGATCACTAAAATCCATATTACAAATCCATATCCAAATTACCTAAGATTGTTGACATTATCATAAACTTTCGGAAAAACTGACTGTTTATGAGCGAACAATGTCTTGCCAATTTATGTCTATTCTATAATGAAATTTGGGCACACAATTATACAATAGAAATGATAGAACAATCAAAGTCAGTTCAAGTAAGTACATTCAAGAAGGTAAAGAGAATTTTATTCACCCGAAAATATTATGGTTAGTGTCGATGCACGTTATATAATATTCGTATTTATTGAATATATACAAACATCATAGTTCGAGAGAAATGTAAGATCTCGACAATATACCAGGTCATAAATTTCATAAATAGCGTTTCGAAATACTTCCACATCCATATTATGCACATTATGTTGTCTGAGGATAAAACTAAAACTTTAATAAATTTAAAATTATCTGAATTTGAATTTGAAATGATCGTATAAAATTATTTATTAGTGGTTTTGTTCTTTGACATAACATTGATTACGGCAGTAAAAAACGGTAGAATTCAGCTAATAAATAGATTTCTCAATTTTGAATTTTTATTTAAATGAGTTGAAAGGGTGGTGAATAGAATGCCCGATATAGATCGAATATCAATAGTTACCTTGTTAAACGGTAAAAGAAGCTTAAATGATACAGTTCCTTTGACCACTTTCTGGTAATACTCAAAATTTTAAATTTTTGTTTTTTTTTTTCTAAAGCCTCTTCTGTATGAGTCATCAAATTTTTTATTGCAAACTGTACCCTAAAATGTGTCGAATATTGAAATTTATAGAAAAGTCTTATAGACAATAAAAATTAATTTAAATTATAATAAAACGTAATTTTTTTTCAGTATAGATATTTTAAGATGATTATCTTATTGTATTTAATATTAAATTATATTCAAATAATTGCTTGAAATACTCGTACATGTATTTAAATTAAATACTTCTCCTAAAAATAGGACTAAAGAATTTTGTGTTTAAAACTATCATGAATATTAAGATGCTATTAGAAATGTTCAATAATTTTGTATATTTTTTTTTTCTGTATAATTTTAGACGATTATATAAACTGTTTATTATCGGTGTTTATTATTATTTTATAATTATTTTCTTTTTAAAAAAAAAAAAATATAAAACAATTATTTATTAAAAACAAATGCATTAACATTTTTAATATAATATTATTAATTAAATAAACAAAACATAAATAAAAACAAATAAAAAAAAAAACAACAACAATAATTAATAAGTAATGAAATTTTATCCTTTTAATGATATTTCAAAAAAAAATTCACAGATCAATATCCGTTTCAGACCAACTTTTCTCTTGACGTTATAGTATATCCGTTTCATAAACTTGTTTAGTAATTTTATTTGAATCTATCATTTGATTTCTATCGTTTTTCTGTGCTTCAGTTAAACTCATGTCTGAATTTAGATTTTTCATCGAACCGGTTACCGACATATTTAATCCCATTTTCTGTGGTAAATTTGATTCACTACCGGTTTTCTTTAATTGCATTATGTCATTTGGTGGCAACGAACTTGTTTTACTCATTTGCTGTAAACGTGCATATTGTTCCTGTAATTGTTTTTGTTTTCTTAATAATTCTTGATGCCTTAATTCCAGTGCCAATTGACGTTGAGCATGTTCTTGTGAATTTGCTGAATCACTACCACTTGAATTACCACCACCATCACAATTACCATTATTTAATTGATCATTTAATTCATTCACCGATGATAAACGAATTGGTATATTCGGACTTGTTGGACTGGCCAATGGACTTCTTGAACTAGTTCGTGGTGGTGGTGGCGGCGGTATACGTTTACTATTTACTTTTGTTAATAGATCAGCATTACGCTCGGGAACTGGTGGTTTACCGGTTGTCGATCGCATTGGTTGCGGTGGACTTGTTGTATCCGTATCCGAGCCACTTGGATATGAATGTAGACGTCTTAAACCAACATTCGAATTATTCATTGTTGGATCTATTGGATATAGTGTTGATTGTGATAATTGTGTTGTTATGGTACTTTGCAATGTTTGTGAACTGTCATCCGAAGTTGAATCATCTGGACGTAGCTAAAAATCGATTAGATGGAATAGTTTTTTTTTGTTTGTTTTTTTTTTTTTATTATTTTTGATTGCAAAATAAACATATATGAATGTGTTGTATTTTATATATAATTCCATTTTAACAAATATTTGGTACCTCTGTATTTGCAGTTGGTGGTTTGGCAAATGTTTGCAGTTCATCTAGCAAAGCATCGAGTGCGTTTTCGGGTGCGATTCCCCCGCTGACAGAGATCGTCCCCAACCTTGGACTTGGGATTGGCTATTTTTATTTTGTTTGGTGTATAAAAGAGAAAAAGAAGAGAGAAAAATTAAATTATTTATGAAAATAAAATTAATTTAAGTTATTAAAAATAATTGGAAAAATAATGGCTTTTCATTTGATTTTTGTTAAATTTTATATTTATTCATGCTTTTTTAAGTACATTAATTGGCTATTGAATAAAAATTAATAAAAAAAAGTCAACTTTTTTATATATCCATCGATCGTGCCACTATAAAAAGCTATAATCTCATATTAATAAATTAAATTGCTAAATCAAAATTTTATTGCTAAAAAATAAACAAAAAATTAATTTAAAATAAATTTCAGTTCAATTTAACGATAATATCAAAGGATGACAATAGGTTGTTTCATTTCTTCCGCAAAAATGCTTCAAAATTATCAAATGTGTAACAGGCCAGCAGAAACATAGATATTTTGTTTTCAGTTCAATATTTTACATAAACAAAACTATGATTGATAAAATTTTTGTTTAAAATACAGTTATTCTTATGAGACCCAGTCATCGAAATAAATTTACAAAAATTGGATTTCAGGTCAGGGTTGCTAATATGACATCAAAATGATTTTCTGATCATTTTTCTGATGCAAATAATATTACGCTTATTTTAAGAAATTACGCTATAATTAAGGATTATAAGCTGTTTTAGTGTAATTTAAAGAATATTTTATGATTTTGGGTCTATTTCATTTAATATGATTTTGAATGAAAGCGCGTAGCAGAAATATGTCCCTTTTTTCCCAGAAATGGCATATTGTATGAGAAATTCATAAGTCATTAAAGGAAAAATAAAACATTTCCACGTCCTAACAAAAAATTTAAAAGCAAAAAACATATAACCAGCGAGCATAATAAAAGCAACTATAGTTTTTATAACGAAACAACAACACAAACTGAAACTCGTATTATTTAAAAACCGGCAATTCTACCAGGCGAACAGAATTGTGGACAATTTTCAGCATTCAAATGCAAATATTATACAAATAATTTGTTGCTTTTCATAACAACCCGCATCCTGTATTAGGAATTCATAATTAATTAAAATTAAAAAAAAACAAACACACTAAACGTCTTCGGTCCTAGCAAAATATCTCAAGATAATCAAATGTGTAACAGGCCACCAGAAATATAGTAATGTATTTTCAGTTCAATATTTTATGTAAACAAAAACTTTGATTGATAAAGTTTATATTTGTATAATACAGTTATTGTTATGAGACACAGTCATCGAAATTAATTTCATAAAATTGAATTTCAGGTTCGGGTTGCTAATATGATTTTTTGATAATAAAAAAATACTATATTATTTTTTTAAATGACAATTTAAGTACATAATATGAACAGCAGTATTGTTGGTACCCTATAGCTAAGCAGAATATATTGAAAAAGTGCATTATTATATAATTCAAAAAGTAATGAACTATTCTTTTAAAGCTAAATTAAAAATTAATAAATTAGTAAGCAACTACATACAAATTAAAATTGTAAATATTTCTCTCGATTAACAATGCACATGCTAATGTATAATAATATCCTAAGTAAGCTAATCATAAATTGCGAATATATAATTAGTAGTATCTTAACGAAATAAAGCTAATTACTAATTAAAAAACAAAAAAATTATTATGAATAAAGTATATTATTATTTAGCTCCCATATAGTAAGGTCCAATAAAATAAATTAAATATTACTTCATAATCTACTAAAAGGAAAAATAAAAATTATAAAAAAAAAAGAAATTAAAAACAAAATACAAACCAAAAGCACTTTTTAAGCATGTAAAATATGCTGCTTAAAATTTTAAAATTTCATTAAATACTATCATCAATCCAATGCATCTTATAATAAAAATCGTATTAGATTCTTCATTTGTAGAAATATTCTTTTTTTTTTTTTAATTTTTAAATAATTAATATTTTTAAAACTTGTCGCTTTCTTTATTTTTTTGAAAATCATTTCCAATGTACCTTACTATTAGGGGGGTGATGAAAATTTGAATATGAAATGATATTATGGTTTTAAAAAAAAAAAAATATCAAAAATTGAACGAATATAATAATATAATTAAAATATTAATTGAATAAAAAATTATATATAAATAAAAGTTTGCTGATTTGCCCACCTTCATCTGTACTTTCGGATTTTTCGGCTAAAATAATATTTTGTTCGTTTTTTGAAATATTAAATTAATTTTAATGAATGTAAGTATTTTGAATTAATTGAAAAATATTATAATTTTATCGAACATCGATAACTATCACCTCATCGTATTCTATGAACTGTTTGACGATCTTTAAAAATGCAAACATTCATAATAAAATACGTAACATACAATAACGAGCTTTAATATTTGATTTACTAAAACGCTACTATACCTCAACCTTTGAACATCTATTCTTATAACTAGTTATCGACTTTCGTTTTCAATGTAAACTCCATAACATATCATACACTACTATTATAATACAATGATATGTTAGAAAAGAATGCCATTACTTAAACTTAAATAATGAATTTTTTTATATTGAATATTTAAAATTGTGAATTTAAATTTGAAACACAATAAGAAGAAGAGCGGTACAGAAATGTGAAGCATTTTAAATTATTTATTGGTAATTATTAGCATTCAAAAAAATTCAAATGCATGTATAGATAAGAACAGGATTCAAAAAATTTCCTTAAAAGTTTAACAAAAATGCAAATGCGTACATTGTACATAATTTTTTGAAAGCATCCAACTTCCGGTGTAAACAAATTTCAGAATTTTAATTTATTTCAAATTACCACTGAACTGATGGATTTTTTTTTTTCTGACTTTTGAATAATATTTTTCAATTATACTTACATTAATTAAAAAATAAAGTAGTTGGTTACACATTATAAATAAGAGGCGACTAACAAAAATAAACATATGTATTTGAGTTCATTCAAACATTGACAAGAATGCTCTAGTGATTAAAATTTGAATTTTTAAAACAAAATATATATATATATTTTTTTTTTAAATATATAAAATCAATAAATTTCAAATTTATAAAACGAATCATTATTTTTTTTTTCTTAAGAAATTGCATCTAATAAAAATTAAAACAAATTATAAAAATTATTTAGATTTTAAAATTATTATTATTACAATTACATTCATTTTAATTTTTTTTTTTAAATAATTTTATTGCATTGAATATTACATGAATATTTGATTATTGATAACAAACTTTGATCACTAACAATCTTAAAATTCTTTAACGGACACCAAGAGGTTGTGATTCTTTGTAAATTTCGCCGTAATAGTCTCGTACACAAAATATGTCGTACATTTTAGTTTTGTTTTATGTATGTGACCAATTATCGACCAAATTGACATAACTTAGTGTTACAAATTCAAAAGAGGAGGTTGCTAAATCAAAAAAATATGTGATAATGCTTTCAAATCAAATTTAGATTCGGTATCTTAATATTGACTAAAGCTGAAATTAAATTCGAAACCAATATAATTCTTTATGGGATATTATACAAATATATGCAAAAGTCATAATTTCTTTTGATTGTCAGCATTCATTCCCCCTTTGTTAGTGTATCAATGTGTGTGGTCAATAGTGACCAGATTTTAGTGATCAAGCACATTGTGACTTTTAACACAAACAGTTTCGCTTGGTTAGTGGGGACGAGATACTGGTGAACTTGTTACAATAAAGAAAGTTTTTTATAAAACAATTTTCATTGTTTTATTTACAAAAATTTTAATACCGTAATTATTAATTAAGAAAAGTTCAAAATTTTTTAAAATCACAGTAGCTAAGTACTCAAATTATAAAATTTTATTATTATACACAAAAAAAATCTAAATAATTTTTAAATACTTCTTTTGTATTTTTACTAAAAAAAAAAACAAAAAATTAACATTAATTAATTTATAAAGTGTCGTTTTTGATTTTAAATTCATAAAATAAACGAATGAATATAAAATAAATTATCAAATTGAACGAATAAACAAAAATTTTATAAAAAAAAAAACAAATTAAAACAATTAAGGAATTTACTCGGTTATTGCTTCTTTGAAGTTTGAACTCCATCGCCAGTTGAACTACAAAAATATATAATTAAAAAAGTCGATGTTTTCAATTGACTAAACTTTTTTCTATTTTATTTTACATTAAAAAATATTATAAAAACAATTTTTTTTTTTTTTTAATTTTTATTTATTGTTTTACGAATTTCGTTTAAAAAATTAATTTTTTTACATCAAACATTTAAATTGATTTTTAAAAAACTAAATCCAAAAAACAAAAACGAAACAAAAAACGAGCAGGATTTATAATCCTGATCAAAAAGAAATTATAAAAATAAAAGTTTGTTTTAAAAAGATATTTGCTTTTGTTTATTTTTTTAAAAAATGGAAACATGTTTTCATAACTTTTGTATCCCCTGAAGATCATTGGAAATGTATAATACATAGAATGCCAAATTAAAATTTATTTTTATTGTAATGTCAGTAGAAAAAAATAAATTTGTTTATTGTTAATTATATTTTTGAATTTTAATTATAAATTTCGAAACATGCAAACCAAAAATTTAAATGAAGACATCAAAAATAATGGAAAATATGTTTGAAGGCAAATTTTTGATTATATACACGAAAATTAATTAATATTGTAATTAAGTTTTAAGTCTTTAATTTACGTTGTCATATATTCGGAACAGTGTTCGTTAACATGTTTCTCTTTATGCTACTAATACATACTGAATGATTTACAACGAATACGAACCGATCATTAACATTTTAATTTGTACACAATATGGGTGCATATTGTGGCACTAAGATGTTCTTTTGACGTTTCTAATATGCATGTAATGTCAAAGGTGACGAATGAAGTGACCGACTGTCATCAAGAAAATTCAATTTATCGTGAGTTCCAACGGTAAGTTGATCACGATTTATATAAGTATTGGTGTGTGATCGACAACTATTTGATTAAACATTTCAACAAAAAACTATGAAACTGAGGATTTACGCACCACTCTACCGAAAGAAATTTCTTTCTGAACTACTAAAAGTTTACAGATTCTAAAAGAATGTGTTTACGATGACATATAAGTGTCGTCCGTATATTTTTTCACATCTTACAAATATTCAGAACTTACATTTATCGATCATATCATTTAGTTTCTAATTTAATTCGTACATTAGATTAAATTCAACTTTGGAAGAAGTAAAACGCAGCATTAAAATTTATCGATATGAAAAGGTTAACATACCTAATAGTATCAATACTACTCCGATACATTAAATTATTATTAAAACAATTTTCTAGAATATCTAACAGATCAGATTATTATGATTTAAGTAATGAAATTCTGTTTGTCACTTCAATTTTACAAAATTTATTTATTTTTACATTAGAACATATTTGAAATTAAAATATTTTAATCAAAAATTCTACCTTCGATTTATTCAAATTTATATTATCAATTATATTATACCAATTATCTAATGTAGCTGCTCTAAATAATATTAATTACTGCCAATTTTAGCATTATAATTTTCTGCTAATTAAAACAAATTACTTTTAATTATAAATTTAGCATCAACTTAATTTTAATTGCGTTTCAAATTTTAAAATTTTTCACGTAATTTTTTACTTAAAAAAAATTTTTAAATTATAAATCGACTACATCAAATAAACTACTAAATGTAAATCTCAATGAATGAGCATATATAGAGTTAGTATACAGAGGAGGAGTATAAAATGTTAATAATTATGTCAATACTAAATATAGAAATTTATAATAAACGTACCTTATTAGATGTTGGAATATCAGCTGAACGTGGTGATTCTTCTGTTGGTGGTTCTGCACAAGGCAGTCTCTGTTCTTGTACACTTGCCAAACTTTGAGATTATAGACATTTTATTATATTATACAAAAAAAAAATTAATATTAGTATTAATACCGTTTCAGGGTGACCAAAGTTCCTGTCAATTTTTTACATCTTCTCAATGCCGATTCTAAACGATCTGGTTCATCTTTCAGGAATTTTTCTTCTCTGACTACATTATCCATTTCATTCGACAATACACTTCGTAGACCAATTTGTAAGTTTGGAAATTTCATTTTTAATTCTGCTACAGTTTTACTAAAAAAAAAAATCATTCAAAAATAATAAAACGATAATTAAATCCAAATTGAGGGCTAAACTATCAATCAATAATAAAGTATTTAAAATTAGTAAAAAATAAATTTCACTTTTCAATCGCTTTTATTAAAATTTGAACGAACTACGTGTCCGAATTTCTTAGTAATCTATGGTGTCAGACTGATGTACAGATATGAAGAAATCTCTCCAAGTTATTCGTATTTACCAATTATCAGTGGGATACTAGTGAAAAATATAGCAACGAATATTATAACCATCATCATCTCAAATTTTACAGCAATCAACAACAAATAAAATAAAAAATTGGATGTGTAACTTAGATACCAAACGACCAATCCGGTCAGTACATTTAATATGTTAATTCTTTGAAACTAACTATCCATATATGACTTAATTTATACAAATTAGTGCATGATCACCAGATAAGATATGAATAAT
>JANSTX010012444.1:0-22259 GCA_027564355.1 Penthetria funebris
CGGACATGCTTAAATCAACTTTTTTTTCAATTATAAGCACTTCTGTGTAATTTTTTTTTTTTCTGAGATGTTTATTTCTTGGCGTTACATCAACGGAATCAAATACACTAGACCCTTGGAACTTGGTCACCAGGGCCTAAAAATCTACACTGTGGGAAAATAAGTTCAAATAAATATGTAAAGTTAAATAGTAATTTGTTATAATTTCTGATAATGGGGCACTCATAGAAAAGAAATTTATATGTTTTATGGACTATTTTAATTAATTAAGAATATGTTATTATTTTTTGCCACCAAACTATATAAAATATCTAATTATTTAATTAATTTAAAAATTTAAAAATATTCACAACTGAATTCGTCTTTTACTTTAATGTGATTGGTTGCTGCGGTGTGAAATTAATCCCATGGTTGCGAAAATAAATATCTTTTATAAATTGGTGGAACTTTTAAATTTATAAGTTAACTTATAAGTAATATATAAGTTGTTTAAAGTGCTGTTCATGTAAATATAATAAATTCTTTTACATTAAAATTTCAAATAAATGTATTTAATTGTGGGTTTTATTCATTTATGTCATCAAAGCAATGAAAATATGTTGAAATTTTGCAACAATGAACAAAAATCTACGCATTGAATTTTCATACTTGACAACGTTGCATCGAAAATTTCCATATTTCAAATTGTTGTGTCAATCAAAACTATCGAAAATAAAATAACCTAGAAAACTTACATATATTTATATTTTAGTGTTCCAAGAACTCAAATTCAAACAGTAACATCCCTTTCATTTCGTGAATATTTTTGGCGGTATTTAAATCTTCGTGAAATTTTTAAATAGATACATTTTTCTACTACATATTAATAAATATTTTACAGATATTATCTAGTGTGAAATATTACTTCTTTAACTATTATAAAAACTACACAATTTTTAAATATTAGTACCCCATTGTTATTTGAATAAATTCCGTTTGTATTAAATTGCAAATTTTTCTTATAATACGTGGTAAAACATAGCCTTTTTCGTTAACCGCTTGGCCAAGGCTATTTATAGGGAAGAGTCATTAAATACATAAAACAGCTAGCTTAACAGTTTTTATCACAATATTAAGAGTTATTTTTAAATAGTCGATTGTATGCAAATTACCATTGTACATGTTATGTGTAGACTTTATTCATTTATTTATTATTTACCAGTATTTCATAAGAGTAATTGCTCGGTAATTATATAATGTGCTTTACATTTTATAAATTCAATATGTTAATTTAATATATTAAGCAAAATTAAAAAAACATTAAAAAAATTGATTTAAATAAAGAATAATAATTGATAAAAATAGTAAAAATAACAACAATTTTTAAAATATTTAAGAGAAATTGCTTGAACACAAGGAATTTACAATTTAATGTATAATATGAAAAATGCTCACTCATATATCTTGTTGGTATTAAATATTATCAGGGTTACTTTTACCTTCAATCACATTCTATAACATTTTTTTTAAAATGTTTAATATTAAAATGTTAATGAAAAAAATGGTAATTCGTTATAATAAATTGTTGTTTTATAGGATGATGACTGTATTCCAAATCTTGATGTGTGAATATTGTATAGATAAATATTATCTGCATTCCTAATAGTATAATTATGGATATTATAAAAATTGAAAGAAGATCGGAAGGCACTCTATTCAAAACGACATAATTTCGACTGGTTGAGGCGATCTCAATCCGTTTGATTTTCATCCAATTCGATGTCATTTCGATAAAAGTTGAATCGTGTAAACGAGTTCATACTTAACAATCTAGAGTTATCGTGGAAGACTTAATAATATTTTTTTTAATGTACATATTTAGATGTAAAACAGCAGGGATACTATTTTTTTATTTGCTCGTCTTGGATTGGATTATGATCAATGTAGACAATGAATTGCATATGGTATCAGATGGAGTCTACGCAATCGTTATCTGTTATTCGAAACTGAGACAGACTTGAAAATGAAATTGAAGCTATTTGTTAAATTCGGATCACAAATGGATAGATCAATGTTTTATAAACAAAACCAATGTAAATTTATGGTACGTCTTTTACATGTTCAATTGCTGTTAATGATGAAGAAATAGATGTAGTGCAGAAATTCTAATATTTGGGAACAAATATAAGGTTCCGTATACACAGGCTCGAATTGGCAGACATCGACGGATTTCCAATCGAAAAAAGTGGAATTGGATCACCCATACACTGAAGAAACGAATAGGTGATATTGTAAAATTTAGTAGACTCACCAAGGCAATAGAGAACTCGATAGTTCAAAAACAATGTGGCGCATAACTGGCAATAAAGAGAGTCTCATCCTAGTGGTAGGGGTTGAAGAGAAATTAAGCTACTGGTGAGAGATCATAAACACCGTCGATTGTGCGTTGATGCTTTATGAATGGAGTAAAGGCGATAAAGCAAATTTTCAGTATAGTAGAGATCGTAAACAGTAGTTCAGTAGTTACAGATTATTTGATATAGGATTCTGATGATTTTGTTATTACGAATGGAACCAAAAATACATTATACTCTCTTGAATCTTTGTTCTATATAAAATGTTTATTATCATCTTAGATATATAATTAAACATTACAGAACCACGATACTATACATATCTAAACAGTCAAATATTAAACAAATTTGGAACAAAATCGTGTATTTGTATATTGTATACACAAATGTACTATATATTTAAAGGTTTATTAACAGGAAACGGCTGCTTGGTATAAAATATTAATTAACTTCTACACTAAAGTATATAAGAAACTATTTTAAACATAACAAATATTATAATAATTTTTTAAGGTTGAAATGTATTAGGCAAATCAATGAATAATTCAATGACATACGTATGAAATATGATGACATAATACCCGTAGTTCAGCCGATTTGACTATTTTGTTTATTTTTAACTATTAGTTATAAATTTCTACCTTGAATTATGCCTTACATACTTGGATAAGTCATCAAGATTTTCTCGATTATTGCTTAAGAATTTACGGATATTAATAAACTATATACGTATTTATTATTACGAGTATTTAAGAGCTTTAGCGATATACGTCTTATGTAATTGCGATATAAAACACTTGCTAAACAATAAATAATAAATTAAAAAATAATCCCAAATTCCCACGCACAAAATGACAAATTATCGGGATGATGGTCATTAATGCGAAATAAATTTGGAAGTCATGGGCACACCCACACAACATTGCTAAGCGATATTAAAATGAATTGATCAATGTGGAAATATTATGTTTTATAAATGAAGATAGTAAAAAAAAACTAAACGTTGTGTCATACTAATAGAATTATCTACCAAACTGCGTTAATATTCTTTAATATGGTATTTTTCAACACTGCATACGCTGGTATTAGAAACACATGATTATTATCTGGTTCTGACCGAGCTAAATCGGTGTTATACAAATGGTTAATTAGAACGATTCATATGTAAGCAGAGTGAGTTCAAATAAAGCATTTTGTTGCGAAATAACTATAATCATGAATCAGTTTGAGTTTGAGTATGTACGATTAAGGATTATATAGTTTTGTATCTTTTACATATTATGTATTGTAAATATGAACAGATACGGTTGTACAATAAGAAAATAAAATTCAACTTCACCAACCTAGGCAGCTGTGTATTTGTATCTTGCTGAAATAATTGACTGTACGAGAAACGTCAACAAATGTTCTCAAACCGGTTGGAATACAATGATGACTACTATGTAAACGGTAACTATTTGGAACCTAGAACGTTAGAACAATGCTTGAACCAACGAACAAGCGGCTCAAACATTGAAGAGGTAGAATCTCGATATTCCTGGACTGAGCGATGGAAGGAAAGGAATATATCCTCATTTTGATTTTCTGAAAACCCGAATCATACGGATAACAGTAGTGGAGTCCTTTCATTGCAGTGTCTCTGCAAGACGTAGTATTATGACTGGAAACCGGTATTAGATCAAGAAAGAGTAGTATTAAATAAATAACTAAATATATCGTCTGATGACATTCCTTGTTAAGGTTAAGAGATCAAATGTTGACTCGGACAACATGGCAGCCTCACTTAGACTACATGAAGCGGGTCTGTTGTGCACATGAGGAATAACTCATAAACACCGCAACCTGACAACCATTCCGTTCCCGTTATGGAATGCAAAAAGCTTGCGAGTTCGACATTCTGCAGTTCACCCAGTTTCAAAACGAAGTAACCTCTAAGAGTACTAAAGCTGCCTACATGTAAGTTAAGAACACTCACATATTAGATATCTCACTGATTCTGGTTTTTCCTCATCCGGTGGCTACGACAAAAGTCGTCAAAACCCAGTCTTATTGTATGACTATCAATTAACTGATGTCCCGTATGAACCCCCACCTTGCCTCGAATCTTCTCATATTTTTATTATATATCGGCACTATTCATCTCGCCCGTACAGCATGTGCCAACGCCGAAACATTGTTTATTAATCGGAGTATAGGTCCTGTCAACAATATCCACCTTTATAGCCCGCATCAGTACCGCCTCATAGCTACTTTTTACTATGGAAGTATCGAAGACGCGACCCGTTTTTGCCAGTTTATCAGACTTTTCATTCCTCAGTTAATCTATATGTCCAGGAACTCAAAATTCAGACACTCTATGGCGAACCGAGATTGCATTCAATCTGACCCTGCAAAACGCTACTAATTTGGATTTTATTTCTACAGTGCAGCTTGCCAAATAGCAACCAGTTCGGCTTGAAAGACCGAACAGTTTGTAATATGTCTATAAGATTCAGTTATACTATGTGTCGCAGTAAGCACTCGACCCCATCTCTGAGGGCATCCGTGAAAATAGATACGTTATAGAGCTGTGATCACATTCATCTCTAATTGGTTTTTTTGTATTAAAAAATCGACCAAAATCCATTATTAGAACTTGACAATCTGTGGAGTGACCATACACTAACGTACTCCACCAGCCCGGTGCCCTTAATCATATCGCATTACTGGTAACAACACACTTACAATAAATGTCTTGGACTTTAGTCGCCAATCTATTCCAAAGATTTTTTGCAAGCGTAAAAAGTCATGTCCATTTTTTTATTCAATCTTTTATGTTACTTTTCTAGTCAAGCTTGGAATCTAGTATAACCAAGCTTTTTTGATAAAAAAACACTGACAATAAATGTCTAATAGCATTAAGTCTAATATGACTTATAACGCTGCCGTAATTGCAGTTGCACCAGTTAAACCCAGACATGCCGTTCTTTGAACTTTTTGTCAATAAGCCTGTATTCTTAAGCCCTCCTCCATACAGTATGTCAAAATTGGCAATACCACCGCCATATGTGTCTAATATATCACTTTGAGGTTTAGGTCTCAGTCTACTCCAAAGGTTTTTGCTTTTTGCAAGCGTTAAAAACCAACGCCCATTTTTTGATTCTGACTTTTGTATTACTTTTCCAATTAAGCAAGGAATCTAATATTAAACCCAGATATTTTGCCTCTGCAGAAAAGTTCAGTTTATGGCCACCTAGCAACGAAAGCTGAAACCCTTGGGATCTTCCTTTTCTTTGTAAAAGACATTAATTTAAAGGATTAACCCCTTCGCTATTGATAAAAATTTACCCGATAGCGTCCGTATATGCCGTAACCATGAAATCTATATAATATACTCAACATTTCATCAGCAACCAATATCCACAACGTTACCTTACTTCCTTTTATCGAAGTTTAACAACATTTATGCGTCTATCAGTTCTAGGTTGTCTCGTTATGTAAGCCATAAGTTTTAATTTCACCTGTTCAATTATCAAATAATAATCACTAAACACATTCGCACCTCTATATAACTGTGAACGTTTAACGAATTTCTTTATTTTATATTAATAAGTTATGTGATACGCCCATCTGGTGAAAGTCGCGATTTTTTGTGTGTTCTACTATCCGCAAGTATAGTACTACCAATCAAAAGTCACAAGATTAAGATGACGAATTAAGTGGCTGAGTATCATCTAGACTACTTAAACCATCTTTACCGTCACGCAGTGTCACCGGTAACTTGATCATGATATATGTCAGTAATGGCGTGTAATTGAGGGTAAAACACAACTAAGCAACAAACTAGTTAGCTGGAGATTTATGCATCATTCAAAATATTCAAATGTATAGCTAAATAATTATTATTGATTCTATATTTTCCACTTGGCAACTTTCAATAATAGTTATTTGAGTTTACATTTGATGTTACATGCATATTTGAAACAGCAAATTAATATCGTAATGCCGCACTATACACCCTCGAGGCGTTAAAGTTCAGATGATTACGACTAAGTTTACCAATCTTAACTATTATATTACTCGTTTTCAAGTAATAATTCATTTGATAAGATGAGATTCATTACATACTCCTTGACTTATTCACAGTTATATCGGTTCCAATATGCAATATAACTGTACTAATGTTTTTTAAATTTGCTACAGTATGTAAAATGTAGCAATCAACTCACTTTACGTGCAAAATTTATTAAATTGATTAGAAATCTGCAGTGTATGGTGCCCAATATTATTAATATATTCGTAAATGTATCATTAAAATCATTTCAATATACAGATATTACTACCGCGTGTCATTGCTAATGTAAGCTGCCGTATTAATATAAAGCTTACGATGAATCGCATAACAATTTTACCTAAGACATAAACCATTGAAAGTTTCATATACCTGCTAAGCATCTAAAAATATTATTTTCCAACAGATTTATCCGATTTAAAAATAGCAATTCTCGTACGTAAACATTAGAATGAATTTTCATCTATATAATTCATTTATTGGTTGAAATAATTTTCATTGCATTAGTAAAGTAAAAGTTTTAAAATGGGCACAAAATAGTGAAAATTCAATTTTCTTTACTTGGAAAAATAGATTTTTCTTTTTTTTCCAATATTAATTAATATAATAATAATTCAATAATTACTAATTAATAAATGTGCTGTGTGGATATAGAAAATGTATTTATGGTGATGTGTAACTAAAAGTATTATTTGGTGCCAGAAAAATTGAGTAGTACAAGAAGAATAAAAGGAAAATTGAAAAATGAGTGAAAATTTGAATGCACCAGTTATTGTTCGTAGGCGTCGGAAAATTATTCGACAACATCGAGAAAAAACTCCGGATCCATCATCAAGATCAGATGGAAAAATAAAATATTCCGATGAGGAAAGTAGTAGCACAACCGATCATAATATTATTAATGCAAATGTTCCAAATAAAACAAAATCCTTATCGTCATCTAGTGCCCATAAAAGCAAGATATTAAGTAGGAGAGATAGAGGTGTGGATAAGGGTGTAGGAACATCGGTATCAAGAAGTCAATCCATACCGCGAAATGAAAATAAGAATGGTAACACTGTGGAAATTATTCTACGGCAAGTGAAAAGAAGTTTGTCATCACCGCGGTATGAAAAGAAATTTTTAAAAAAAACTTTTGAAATTTATTGTTTTTTTGTTCGTGTTTTGTGACTTTTTTTGCAACTAATAATTTAATAATTCCAAATTTCCTCAAGCAATTATAATTTAGTAACAATTTTTAAGAATGTATACAATTTTATCTAATTGGCATCCTTGATATTTTTGGCATGATATCAATATGTTAAGGGGTGAATAGATGCAATTATCCAAATATTATTTTCACTCAATATTTGACCGACTGATTTGTGTTTTTTTCTATGTATCCTCTGTACTCTTGTATTTTCTCAAAATGCATAATTAAATACTTGAGCACATTTAACTGTCTCCAGTTTCCTTTCCACTTTGATTTGTGGCTTTAGTTTCAATGTTCAATACATTAACATAAATTTTCTGATTGTTCTGTTATTTTTTTTTTAAATCTCTTTAATAGTTTGTGGCTATTTTAGTTCATATTTTGACGTTAATAATTGACCACGACTCCATCCAGTTGACCTTTCATTGAGCTAATTAAAATTATGCATAGTACTGTCGTTAGCATAACTATAAATTAGTATTGACATTTGGAACTAGATACAAATAAAAATAATAAAAAAAGAGTAGAGGATACAACGGTATAGCTTATAAACACCGAAATGAAGTTAGTTGAAATTTCAGTAAGGCATAAATTATAAGTTCATCCAGTTTGTCTGCTAGATCGAAATTCATATTGACGATCATGAGGATCTAATGTTATTAGCTTCCAAATATTTATTAAAATTACAATACAAAATTTATTTGGTGACGAATGAATTAAGCAACGAACATCAAGGTTACTAAAGGGCTTGCCACATAAGAATCGTATTCGCGTACTATTCAAATTTTTACTCGGTTCTTGTAAAGCTAATACTAATATATTAATTTTGCAATTAATATAATCCTACTGTGAAGCACTTCGATTTTATAATTTTGAAAAAACTAAAGAAATAATAAGAATAAAATGAAATACATCAAAAACTGTGAATTCGCGTTATTTGTTCAAAAATGGTGTACTATTGTCAAAAATTTTGAAAATTGAACTAGTGTGTATTCGCGTTGAATTGATTTTTTTGATATAATTTAAAATTATAACCACAAAATAAATAACAAACAATAACTAAATTTTAACCGCGAAATAAATTCTAATCAGAAAATAAATTAAATCCACAAAATATATTACATTCGTTCGCGTGTGGGTGTGGCCGTAAAGTAGGGTTATGGTTAACGCAACTCGAGCATTTGCTCGCGTAGAACTTTGGAATGGCAAGCCCTTAAGCCTGTCTTTACTTCCTCATGGTGTCACCGGTAAGTCGACCACAATTTATGTCAATTTATGGCAGCAAATAAATCACCAACAAACTATTAGAAATGACAATTTAACATCGTAATGCTCCCCAATGCAACAATATGGTATAATGATCGAGATAATGCTACTGAATAATTGAAATTGATCTAAATAGAATTATTTCAATTATAGTTGTTTGCGTTCACATTTGATGTTGCATGCATATTAGAAACGTCACTGGTTACGACCTATGTATTTGGAGAATAGATTCGAGTTAAAACACCAAACTTATCTAATATGTATTCGTAGCATGTTATTTTAACACATGATTGAACTTATATGAGATTCTAGTCGAATTTTCCGCAGTAATGTAACTAATATATAGGAAGTAATTATGTATATAGTTCATAAATTAATCCTTAATACCTTCAAATTCCTATTGACAGATTCTTCAATATAACTTTTAAAAACACACTTAACCATTTACAACATTAATTGCTTTAATATGCTTCAATAGTTAAGTATCCCTCTATCAAATTTGACTATATAATTGTATACATAAATAGGAATAAATTAGAAGTCATCAATAATATAAGGTCATCACCACCTAGTCATTATCAACGTGAAACTGCTCCAGTAAGAGAAATTTTAACTTCTGAGATTGAGAAAAATACAAAAGAAAACCCACTTACGAAATTAGAAATAAATTTACGGCGCTTTGAAGAGGAACGTAGAAAATTTGAATTGGAAAAATTAAAATTTGAAAGCGAAAAGCAAGAAATAGATAAATTTCGTTATAAACGATATGAAGAATTTGAAAGAAAACGAAATCAAAGAAAAGTGGAAGAATGGAGATTGTATCATGAGAATACATTAAATATAGAAAATAATTCCAGAAAACAATCCTTAGATTCAACAAGCACAAATAAAAATAAAACAGAAAGTTCAGATGAGGCTGATCAAGTTATTTTGGCAAAGGTTGTTGTACCGAAGAAAACATTAAGCAAATCACCAACTGATGATTCTGATGATTATGTACCTCAGAGACAACATAACATAAAAAAAAGATCAACAAAACTTGATGTGGGGCCGGTCAATGAGAACAAGAGACAACCAAGTATATCTAGATCTGAAGACTATGAATCATCAACAGCTACCTCTACTTCTTCTCGTGAAGGAGATTTTGACGATATTCATGTTACTACTAGTAAATTAAAGACATATCGCAAAGAAGAGGAGGACACAAAAAAGTCAGAATCAGAAATAACTTGTAGAGCACATAATCCTGTTACATGGTTTAATAAACTATTTAGGAAAAAATCATTAGTCGATACGTCGTCAAAAGTTATTAAAATCGATATAAACTCTGATAATAAAAAGTTACAGACCGGATACACTAAATTCTCTGCACTGAAGGCGACTTTTCGATTTATTTTCATTGAATCCAGAACTGTATGGAACGAACTAAAAAGAGATCATCCCATTGAATGGACAGAAACTCAATATGCACGAAATAAGTGCATAGCAAATTTGATAACTATTGGTATTTATTTAGGATGTGGTGGATTGATCTTCCGTTTTGTCGAAGGAACTTTTGAAAACTATTATAAATGTGGTGTTAAACGTGTTAAAAGAGATTTTGTTGATCACCTTTGGACAATTAGCCATAATTTAAGGTAATTACGGAATAAAAGTTATGATTATGATTACATTTACATGTAACTACTTATGACATGATTGACATATTTTACGTGAAATTTTCTAGAGAGGATGATTGGAAAGAAGTGGCTACAACAAAATTGAGAAAATTCGAGGAAGAACTTCATATGGCACATGAAGCCGGCATGACATCGTATAGTGGAATGAAAGCATGGTCTTTCATAAATGGAATAATTTATTGTATGACTATTATAACAACAATTGGTACATATCTTGTTTAATTTTTTTAATATACCAAAGCATTCTACTTTGTTAATACTCGCATAAATTAGTATAAACCGTCAACTTTAGAAATCTTATTGTAACCTTATCATGTGAAGTAATTATCCAAACGATGATTCATTTGTCAGTAAAGATCTAAATTTCTTATAATGATGCGTAAACTGGCCAATTTGTTGGCCAACGAAGTCAACGCAATGTAAGCAACAGACAACAATGGTCAAATAACGTTGGCCACTGTGTAGACTATATGATGTCCACCGAGTTGGCATGTATTTTCGTTGTAGGTGTTAACAGATATGTCAACTGTTGGCACCAAGTTCGTTTCTTTGGCCTAGTGTTGACATTAAATTCTTTATTGTATTGTTTAACATGCAAGTATATATGTATTTTGAATCTCTTTCCATATTATTTGTGAATTTTTTTAATTTATTATTTATGCAAATATTATATTATATTATATTACTACAAAAGTAAATGTGCACATGAAAATTTATGCATAAAAAACCGAATATTAATCGTCGGGGCTCATGTAGAAGAGGTCCTTACAGCGATCCGGCTAATTGGAGCGGAAAATTTATTTATTATTTATCTTAACGACAATCCAGATATTTATGCAGTTTGCTGGAATCGTTTATACCAACTAATTTTCGGTCCTGAATCCCAGACTTTTTCCATCATACTCCATAACTTCTCGACCTTTTTCTCACCTCGCATGGTGATAAATACTCTATTGCGGTAAGGGCATTAATTGGCAATTCAATTCATTGTCTTATAACAGATATTTTTTCATTTGATTCCATAACATCGAATGAACGTCGTATGCCAAAAAAGATGGGTTTGGCACTAAAATATGGCAGATTGGAATGGGTTGCGTACAAGTACAACTTTGATACTGCCCTCAGATTGACATATATTTCTGAAAGCAGCGGTACATATTTTGGGCCTCTTCAAACTCTGGTAAATTTCTTTCCGCTTTGAGGATAGTCAACGTCCAGCCAATTCCTAACTCCAACTACAGACCGAATGTCATAACTTCCATATTACCTAACGTCTTGAAAAAAATTCTAAACTATTAAATTCTTAATTTCTTATTTGGAATCTGACAATCTAATTGATTGATGATAGGTAATACGGGTTTACATGGGAGGTACTTGCAGGAGTACTTCAATTTTACTAATCTTTGAAATTAAACTCACTAATTAGCTAAAATTGACAATTGCAAGATTTCATGATGGTATCTCAAAGCAATTTCAAGTTATCGTGCAAACGGACAGACAGGCAGACAGAAAGACGGACGGAAAATAAAATAAAATTACAATTTCTTTAATGCTAAACACAACGGTATATGTACATTATTTTGTTTTGTAAGATTATTCCTTCAAGGCGTTACATGAACGGAATCAAATACATTATAGTCCCTTGAAATTTTGTTCCCAGGACCTAAAAAATATCTGCACATAATTTTGCACACATACGAGTATGTGCTACAGTGATAACAGAATAGCATTGAGCGAGCTGTCAAACGTTAACTCGAAGATTAATAAATCGTTTATTTCCTTTTCAACAACGTATTTTTAATTTTAAAATAGCATATTAACTAAATATCTTAAATAAAATTATGTTCACTTATGAATGAAAGTTTATATAAAACTTGTTTCCTCAATGTAAAGCTAATGCGGCACTATGTCTTCGACTCCACAACTATTTTGATAGTAAACACTTAGTTTTGAGAACGATCGATAATACTGTGCTCATTCTATTTGATCGTAGATGAGGTATATGCATCTCAAAAACTTAAATTGATTTGTTGAGGCCCGCAGCGCACCTTTACTATTACACGCTTAGTCTAAGTTTTTTATTAATCGAGATTCGCATAATCCCCATTATTACAGTTTCAAATTTTGAAACCTAATCAAAGGTTAACTTTGCTTACGTAGTCCACATGAACCTGAATAATTACTTTTAACTCACAAATCATGTTATAAATTTCATATGTAAAATTTGTAACTTTGGCCATTTTAGTATTTTAGTAGAAGTGCAACCATATCGTCACAGTAGTCTTTTTTAACTTGCTGAAGGCGTAGTAAAGTTTACCAACAAATATTGTAGTTTTGAAATTCGAAGCATAGATAATTCAAACACCATGCAATTTTCGGTTGTATGCAGTAATTCTTTTCATCCTAATATACTTGGTTAACCTTTAAACATACAAAACGTGCTGGACGAGTTTGAAGATGGTTGTTCCAAACCAAGCATTTTCCCCGCTATATCTAAATGGTGCTTAAATCACCAGTTATCGGTTTGTAGGTAGAACACTTAGTCTGATCACACGCTAAGACTTAACATATATGGTGACAGAGTTACATCAAATATGTATCTCGCTTAATTGCTGTCTAGTTTGCTATCTTTGACTATATTTTACCCGACGAACTGAAGACATTTGTAATTGCATTATAGTCAACTTTAAAAAATATGTCGTTTTAGGGATAGATAAACGATATTTTTAACTTTCTACATATGACCGTCATTAGTTCACAAGCAAAATGTCATCAATTTATTACTGTTTATCAAGGCAGCACTTTAAAGAGAAAAACTTCAAAACAAAAATACAATATTGTGAAAATTATAAAATTTGATTTGAATAATAACCATTGAATTTTGAAAAGTCATTTGTTATTTACATATTTAATAAATTCATCATTTTCTATTATATAGGATATGGTCATATAACGCCATCAACACAAACAGGACGGGCAATAACAATTGTTTATGCAATAATTGGAATTCCCATGTTTTTAATTTTACTAGCAGATTTCGGTAAACTCTTCACCAGAGGTATCAAATTCTTATGGGCATATGTTAGACGTCTTTATTATACTGGTTCCTTACGTAAAGTAAGGAAACAAGCACAAGTTCAGGTACTTGTATTTGAATTGAAATTATATTATTTACTCGTTAATGATAATCGTTTTATAAAATCTTATATACATATAAATAGGGAGTGTTACGAGGAATGAATATGGCCTATGAAATTGCAACTTTTAGACGGCCTAGTGTGAAACAAGAACCAGATTTAGAACACGCACCAACACCAATATCAAATTCAACACATTTAGCACCTCCATCAAGCAATGAAACACCAACATCACCAATGCCGCCTGAAATCGACATAGACGATGAATTTAATTTACCAATATCTTTGGCATTTATAATACTTTTAGCATATGTTTTTTGTGGTGCAGCAATTTATACAATGTGGGAAAAATGGTCGTTTTTTGAAGCCTGCTATTTTGTTTTCGTATCAATGTCTACCATTGGTTTTGGAGATCTCGTACCACAACATCCAATATTTATGATGACCAGTATTATTTATCTTATATTTGGATTGGCATTAACATCAATGTGTATTAATGTTGTTCAAGTGAAATTAAGCGATAGTTTTCGTCAAGCAAGTGCAAAAATTGGTGCAACAATTGGTCTTAGTTTGGCGGAAGAGGAAGCAAGAAATTCTCAGAATGCAACGCCAGTTGATGTTGCATCAATACATTCAATGTCAATGAAATCTATTGATAGTCCAACATTGAGTTTGAGACATAAATATAGTGATCCAGCAATACCATCTATTCTATTACAAAAATCAAAAGATAGCATAGTTTCAAATAAAAATGATGTCGTAATTGATGAAGCTAAAAGCAAATCAAGAAAATAGCAAAAGATTTAAATTTTTACAATTATAGATAGTTCATATAAATTATTAATTATGTTTTTTAGTATGTTTCATGCTTTATATGAATTTAAATAAAAAAATAAATTCATATAGCTGGCTTGCATGTAAATGTGTCGAGTATAAATTAAATACTTACAGATGCTACAGAGAAATTTTACTTGATCTAATTAATCGAACCTTATCCGGCAAATGAAAACTTCTTACATTTAATATCAGAGCGTGATGACGCCTAATTAAAACAAAATCATTTTCATCCCATATTCTGCATGTTTGTTTATGATGTTATATTAACGTTTACGTGGTTACTGAACAATCGTTTGGAGCTAGGAGGGATTTGTTTAAAAATTACCAGCAATATGCATAGTTTGTAAAGAGTGTGCATAATCGATTAATAAATAAATAAAACGTCGAATATTGTCTATCGAAACTGCAATGGGATTTTGTAAGCGAGACTCGACAGCGAAAGAACCGAAAAAAGAGTGAAGTTAATGAGGCACATGCAAATATTGTTTCACATCATATGATTTGTTTGGCAAAATTTTGTTATCCTGACCATGTGTCATTCTGCACGCGACCACGTTCATCTAACTCTACCTATGCTTGTAAAATAATATAATCTTGTTATATCCTGAATCTTCAAGAGCTAAAGTATTTCTTATTTGAATTTAATAGTTTCTGCATTTTCGATATATTTAAATGTGCTAAAACTTATGAGGTGAATACCTACACGAGGAGGTGGAAGATTGGAACGAAGCAATATAAACTTTAGAGAATATATAATCAAGAAAGTTTATTAAAACAAATATAACTAACTGTAAATTGGGCAAAATACTAGTATTCATTAGTATTATTCGCGAAGTATAATATCTTGTTATCATTATATATACAGCACAGAAGTGCAATTTAATTCTCAAAAATGTTTCAGTATCTAATACAACAAACAAAATGTACAATTTACCATTTAAAAGGTGACAACGCTTCACACCCTCGATGTTTATGTTGGAACTAAGCAGAGGCATCAATTGCAGAAACGGACTTTAAAAACACTACATTTTATAGTGAAACATGTGGAACAATTTAAAGAAAACTAACTAAAATGTGTCGTAACAGCCACAGCAACTTAATGAGATGATTATATAATATTAACTGTATTATCTTAATATTTTTTAATATTTACCTCGAGTGCAAGCAGAGAAGTTGATCTTTCAAGTAAACATGCATCATATATTGATTTCTCCATGGTTTTCAAATCAAATTGATCTCAGAGTAGAATTGCCGATTGTATTTAATTAGCAACTCATTATTGGTATAACACCTTGAATCATTTTAAATACGAGGTTTATTGATATGGGTTCACTGTGCCTAAAAGGCTTTGCTCCACAACGTTTCAAAATAAGGTTTTAAATTATCTGTATTGTTTAAAAACTTCTTAGTCTACTGGTTTTATTCAGAATTGAGACCATGAAATATAATGAAGCGTCTTGTGATATCATCTAAATGAGATTCATATTTGAGTATGTTTTAAATTTTAGTTTATTTCTATAATTAATTCTGTAGTCATTTATTGATATATTAATATTTTTTATCGTAGTTGGAACGTGTCGCCTTGTTATCATTCGAGTTCATCAAACTATTGATAAGGTTGTACACAGAATTATTTATTTTTATTATCCCAGATCATTATATTTCTTAATTAAAACTTATCAGATAAATCATTGTCTGTCGAACAACAGTTTTATACACCAAATTCTCAAATTAGTAACTAACTGGATGTGAATGATCATCAAATATAATCGCGTACTTAAATTATTATGGATTGCCACTAAATGAATACAATGAATACAGGTATTGTGTTTCATTGTGGCTAATAGATAGTCCGTTAGCGTCCAATTTCGAATTCCATAGTTTGATTTTGGTTCCCAATTATTACAACTTTATCATTGCAATATAACATAATACACAGAATCATCATCACGACCTTTGCTCCACGCAGGAGCATACGACCATTGTTCACAATCAATGGACAGCACCTTTAATTCATTCAATCCCCTTTTACTGGTATCAGCCTCCTTAATGTCGTATCTTCACCACGTTGTTTATGGACGACCAGGTCATGTAATACCCTACGGATTCCAGTCAAGTGCATATTTTAAAGACAGATTGCCCCAGTTGATGGCCGATTAAACTCCACATTCTTCGGTTGGCATTTTTTTTCATTGCTCAGATCTACCATTATTTACCAAAAAATTTTTAGTATGCGCCTGACTTTGTGACACGACGATATTTTTCACCTTCCAAATTTTGCAACCATACAATAATAGTACCAATAAACAATTTGTTTAAAAAATGCACAACTTTTGATTTTTTAAATTTGTGACGCCATTCAGCATACCAAAAACATTTGCTGACGTTTTTGTTTACAGAACTTTATATCTGTTTCAGCACCCACATTTTGGAAGTCCCCTACTTAATTTTTAGACCGACTTGTGAGCTGTATTTCACAAGTCGTTCCAATTTCACTCTTACGTCCGACACAATTTGTGATAGACCGGTTATACCCCATAGACCATGCGGTTCAAAGTTTACTTTGATCATAACCCAGACCAAGATGAGCAGAAACAATAGTGGTGACAGTCCCTGTTTTACATCAAAAAATATCACCAAGCCTTCCACGATGCAAAACTCTACATAATCACGATATATTCATCAGTTTAGAGTTTAGACGGTATTCCATAACTTTCTAGAATTGTCCAAATCATACCACGATAAATACTATCGAATGCCTGTTTGAAGTCGACAAATAATATATAGAATAGCGGTTGTCATTCAACAAAAATCCGTAATGTGTTGATATGATCTGCGGAAGACCTATCAAGCCTGCGTGTTCCTTTCAAATATCCGGTTAACTAAACTAATACTGTCGTGCACGATAGTAGCTATAACTTTGTTTAATCTGTGTAGCAAGGTGATACCACGCCAGTTCTCACACATCTCTCTCTCGCTCTTACCGGGCATATTTACAAGCTCACAAAAGTACTCAGTCCAACTTTCCATTTGCTGAATCTCTGCAATGTCTGCAGATTTCGTTGGTTCATCACATTGCATTCTTGATGTTTCTGCTCCTCATTATTAGATTCCATGAATACTAAACCATTCCTTCCTTTCATTACTAATAAAACCCAGAACATTCTCACCGACTTGTCTCAATACGTTCGTGACTATGTTTCAGTCTCATCGAACGTCGTCACATACTATTTTCGTAAAACGGTTTGACTGAATTGTCGGCCTCACTGTTGATCAACCGTTTGTCATAAATATTGTGAATCTTCAAGTTCAATGTCCATATATTCATGTTAAATTGGATGACATTGAAATACATAAAAGAAATCGAAGGTATGGTAGTTTCTGTTTTGCAAATTCAGCATTAATCTTGCATTACAACGCGCATTACTATATTTGTGCAGATATTCTTAATAAAATCGAATTATATTTTCTTACTATCAATAATATATTTATTAGCTAGAATATTGTATAAATGAAATTCTTATTTTAATATTACATGACTAAAAATTTCAAAGGGTGATATAATATAAAAATTATTTATTTATCTATATCAGCCCATGAATAAAAAAAATATGTAGCTGAGGGAGCGAACATTTTGGAATATTAAATTTTTAAGTACCTAATAAACTAATAATAACATAAAATTAATTTTCATATTTTAGTTTTTTTTTATATATAAAGTAAAATAATAATAATAATATTACTAATAATTATCAATAATAATAGAAATAATGATACAAAAGTTATAATCTAAATTAATAACAAAAAAAATACATGGCTTCCTTTTAAATATCCTTTAATTTCCAGAACATAATATTTTCGTGGTAATTATTATATTCTTACTTAAAATAAACTTAGTTTATGTTTTCAATAGATATCCGTAATTTTCAACTTGAAAATACGCTCAGAGTACAAACCAGATATGATTCAATAAGTGTATGTTCAAACTAAGGGGGATAATGGTATCCAACCTCTATTTATAGCTTATTGGTGTACAACTGTAAATTCATCAAAAAACGGATTTACGCGCCAGTTTACAATTTTGTCCAGAATATGAGAAACGCAAAACTAGTTTCCATTCAGTATACATTTAAAACTACATGCATGTTGGAATTTTCCATACTCGACCTGTGCCTGTCTTGTGCTGCACCAGATAACAAATTGTATAATTACATATTCGTATACGAGTCAGTACTAATAATTGACTAAATATAAATAAATCAAATCAATGTGACACTCACTTCTAATGTAAATTTAAATCATGTATGCAATTAAAAACAATAAGCGGGCAAGGGGAATTTAATTTAATTGGTATACTACGGATGTTCAATAAGTGAAAAATAATTGCTTATCTTTTAGCAACCGATTAATATTTCTTGTACTCTTACCCTTCAATTAAAAAGACAAAAAAGAAGTGATTTCCCGATTATTGTGATGGTCGCACAACTCCAAATTAATTTTTGTTCCGGCAAATTCGGACAAAACTTTAGAAATATTGTATGGTTGAAGGAATAAATATTTATTAATTAGTACACAACTACACCATACATCAGCAAATCAAAACAAAAAAAAAATATGTTAAAAATTATTAACCAAAACTATTAATCTGAAGCTGAACTAAGAGAGTTTTATCTATTTGCAAAATAACTTGGGATTCGAATAAAATTCAATTGTACCCTAATTATTGACCAATCCCGAATACATTTCATAGCGTCCTTAGTTCCTTATTCATATCTTAAATCAGCTAAAGCTTAGTAAGCATCAAACTTAATATTATTGTCAAAAACTCAGAAATCAATTATAAAGATTATTTTACCATTAAAAAATATTTAAATAAAATAAAACCATGTATGTAAAAGGGAATGTAAAGAACTAAAAATTATTTACAATTAATATTTACAAGCGGCGAAATAATGTCTTAATTAAATTAATAAACAATAACGGGATAATAGAAGTAATAGAGCTAAGAGCGTGTATAATTTATTCATTAATATGATAAACATTTTATTTTTAATGATTTTAATAAATAATTAACCTACATTTACAGTTATTTCCGATAGTTAACATATATAAGGTCAATTATAGGAAATCTTCATTGAAGTAGGCTTCTTTTAATAGACGAAACAACTTGATAGTTTTACATAGGTGAATACTAAGAAATTTGTTTATAAATAAGTACCTTCAAATATCAATTAAAATAACATTAATTGTAAATCAACCCTAACGTATAGTCACAATTTAAAACGCAATAAAGTGTAGCAAGTTACAAGTATGGTGTAAAACCACTATCAAACTTCATATGAAAAAACTTTTTCTATTTCAGTATTCAGACAAATCCAAAAGTGATTTATATATAATTTAACGGTGAAAGCACACACTGACTTCATAACAAATCTACAAAACTTGATATCCGATCTCTAATATCACTGAATACTGTGTGTATTGTATAATTTAAAGTAATTTCTGAGATGAAATTTATTTAGGAGTATCATAATTGTTCACATCATGCACACATTCTTTAACTTCATAGATATCGCTTCTATTATCCTGTTTATTTATTACGGCAAAATTTCGAATTTTACTGTTATATAAAACTTTTATGAAAATGTTTTTCATTTTAATTCATTTTTGGTTACTCAAAATAGTTGTAAACATAACAAAAAGAAAAAACAAAAAAAATTAAATAAACAAAAATATGTGCTACAACGAGTAAAACATTATTCACCGCAATATCCGAGGTCTTGGGGTGGTTCGCTTCATAGAGCACTCGCGTTATCGAACGATATTATTTATTTTAATAATTTTTCTATTCAACATAAAAAATTACTAAATTGGAGACTACGATATAATGAAATTAGCATAATATTATTTATTTATATAATAATTGAATATTATGCCATTTCTAGTATTGTTGTGATAGATAACAATAAAATATATCCTCCTTGTATTAGGATAACGGTGCACCATGAAACTCGGGAGCGGTTCCTCTTCCTCGGCCACGGCCACGACCACGACCTCTGCCACGCCCCCTGCCCCGCCCTCGTCACCTTCGACCATCACCCATGCCTACAAGATCTGAAATATTTTTAAAGTTAAAAACGTATGGTACAGTCTGAATTTTTTCAACATTATTTATTTTAAATTATTTATAGTTATACCTATATTGCTAGTGGTTTTCTCCAGGTAGGCTAAAGGTCCTTGGAGAACATTTGGTCCTTGATTGAAACCACCTCGCGAGGCCATCGGATTCTGTTGCATAAACATTTGTTGTGGACCCTTCATCATGACAATTAAAAAAAAAAAAAAAGTGTTAAAAATTCTAAAAGTGTTTACTCGTTTCAACACACGCTATTAATTTATATGCAATTTACACATTTAAAAAATTACAGTACAGTTAGTATGTAGCGTTATAGATTAATGTTATAAAATATATATAGGGGTTATAGGAGCAATTAGTTTTGCAATGTTAATATATGTGAATTGGTCAAACATTCTTTTTTCTGGTTCATGAATAATCCAAAATTTAATTTTATATGATTACAATGCAGCTGATGATGTGGTTCATAGATGAAAATTCAAACACAAAATATAGATCATGTAATATATATATATATATATATACATATTAATAATTAACACCTAATACATATCACGATTCATAACTAGCGAACAAGTTAATTTTTCATTGAAAGCAAATATTCGAGGAATTAAAAGCGACAACATTAATTTGAATGCGAATGAAACCTTGTGTTGTTAAATATAAATTATGTTGTTTGTAAAAATATATGGCATCAAAAAGACCCTATTTTCTCTTTTGATTCTCGTTATCCATATTTTATGTGTGATGAATAAAGAATTAATCATGTAAACATTATATCATTAATCAATTCATACCAACTAAAATAAACAAATTCTTGTACAATTTGATCTTCATTAAATACGGTAGATGGTTGATAATTTTTTCTTAAATACATGTTTTCGTGTATAAATAGCTGTAGAGTATTAAGTAAATGCATACTGTACATTAAACACACAGTGTTATAGAATGTCTAATGACTGAGATAAATAAAAGTATTGGGGATGTATACAAGTCGAATTACAACCTGGCGTATTTATTTTTTGGAAATTGCAGGAGTGGAAAGTCGCATATTCATGAAAATGCATTCAATTTGCAATTATTTTTTAATGAAATTGGACCAAATCTTTATATACTTTTTTATGTTGTCTGTATTTTGATAATTATTCTCACAAACTGTGAAACGTCGGTAATTTGGTATTTCCAGTATGCATATTACATATTTTGTAATTTAGATGTTCCTAGTAATTGTAAAATCAATTATAAATTGTTCGATTCTACATTAGCATAATTTACTGCAGTTATGCACCATGCGATAATTTATCTTCCAGCGGCAAATAATACATTATAACATATACCATATATATATGATATATTGTAATCAATTAGCCGCTGAAACTACGTATGAAGACAAAACTGTGTTGAGTCAAGTAGAACATTGCCGCCTATTCTAAATGGTTTATCAATATTTGGTGTAATCTTACATACAATTTTCCAAGCATCGAAATTCTATCTTAATTCAAGAAATGTTCGAGGAAATGCATTTTAATTTTTTGAAAAGAAACGCAGTATTGTAAGTATATTGTTTTTGGTATTCTATACTATAAATGTTAATATGATTTATCTGTTTATAATCCATGAAAGTAAAT
>JANSTX010012467.1:0-18166 GCA_027564355.1 Penthetria funebris
TAATATTCATGGTTGGTTGATTGTCTAATAATATCTTTAAAGACATTATCCGATCGATTATTCTATCTACAGACACAACCCTTTGCTCAATGTTTCTGTCAACAACTATTCTGACACCGTTTTTAGAACTTTCATCGTCATAATAAAGCTTATAGCCATATTCTATATATTTGGCCTTGGACCCCTTCCATTTAGTTTCTTGTAAACAAGCCACTTTGATATTTCTTTTTCTTATTACCTCTGCTAGCTCGGTACTATGTCTAGTCAAGTATTTGCATTTGGCTTTTGTTTAACTGCCGGCGGCTGCCTGACGCAAAGTCAGTAACCCAAAGCTGGTCTTGAGATGTCAAGGTTATTCAATTTGAACAATCTTCAGACTTTCATTGTCTAATTCATGAATGTTTTGTTTAAGTTGTTTAAGCATTTTGTTATACCACAACCGAATTAGGTTTTTGTCTTTTATGAGAAATTACCATTTTCTTCGCATATGGTTTAACACTGCATTTATGTTAATGCAGTTGCAAATTATCATCATTCCTAGATTTGAATACCGCATAATATTACTGAGTTATGTATGAGATTACCCACAACGCTACATGATTTTTGAAATCAGCAGAAGATATGTGATTTTCACGACAATAATTATTATCACGTTTCTTTCATTGTCGAATGGCAATCAGGCAGTAAACTTTTATCAGTTATTTTCGAATTTGAAGTTGACGTTTGATAAATTAATTAAAAGTGTATGTACATATAGGTGTTGGTGAATAGAAGCTATGTTCTAATCTTGAATAACTTCAGTTTAATCACATTTTAATGTTTCGCAACTTCAATTTATTATCTGACTCATATACATATTAGTTAATGAATGAGGTTAGATCGTACAGTATATCCTAGCATTGTAAGAGTTTTGTAATTTATAAAAAAATCACCAGAAATGTTTAAAGTAAGGCATTATTAAGTAATTTATAAGCTAAATTTTAAGCATAAAAAGAATAAGAGTATCAGTTTTAAAATTTTTGAATGAAAGTATGAAAACTCATAAATATTAGCTTAGATTTACTTTCAATATTATTTAAAATTAATTGATTCACTATTTTTTGTAATTTAAAAATAAAAATAATATAAATTTATGGTTTACTTTATGCATTTTGAAACACAACAGAAATGTTAACGTAGGTACATCCGCTTTCTTATTGATAAAATAACAGATCTGTGGATGAAATAATGAATTAAGCAGTGCCAGTGTAATGTTTCTTATATTAGTCACCTTTGGAGAAAGTATTTTATGATTCACTTTTTTATGCATAAAATAAGTAATTTTTTTTTTTTTTTACCTTTTCAATGTTATTTTGAAAGACAAAAAGTAAAGTACACTCAAATTGATATTTTTTTATACATAAAAACAATTGTCAGTATTTCTGAACCTCACAATAATTAGTGGTAATTGTAGGTTTCTGTAAGATACTATTCAACATATTCAAGACATTTTATTGAAATGCAAACAACAAAAGACATTGAAGATCGCCATGGTGATTATATATTTTGCAGATGAAATTTTAGTATCCAATTGATTACCTATTTAGTAGTGATTTTTCTCATAATCACTTTTACTCTTGTCGTAATCAATGGGTATTTCTAATAGTTCTACTCCTTCAGAAGTCATCTGTTATTATCCACAAGTTTCAATTTTACATTATCAACTTTGTGATCGTGATATTGTAGAAGTTTTGTTCATTATATTTTTTTTCAATTATACAAATATTATTGTTGATGACCTGATAGGAGTGCATCTGCCTTTTTCACATAAAGATACACATGGCATGACACAAGTTGTCAATATGGTTAACTATTTAATTACATAATAATAATTTACAACTTATACAGGATATTAAGATCAAAATCTTCTGAAAATGTAGCTACGAATCAATTTAATTTATATGAGGAAACATACATAATAAAGAGAGATCCAGCAATTAAAACATTAAAGAATTGAAAATGCTCAATGCTGAAATACCTGATGAACGAAATTTTAAAATTGTTTAACAAATCAATTTAAGAATTGAATTATTAAATTAATTCATGATCCAAATGTATACCAAATAGTCCTTCGCCAAATTTTTCGAATGTCGAATTTTCTTCCCACTGAATGTAAACAAGTATACACTGAAAGATAAATAATGAAATTAATTCAAATTTTAACGAGATTGGAAAATAAAACCATTCCCTTTCATCAAAGAAACATATTTTTGTTGGAAGCTTCAAATAACATAAAATTCAATTTATCAGAAATGAATATTTTCCAATTTATATAAGCATTTTATTCTGTCTGTTAAAAGTATAATAATATATCCTAGACAGATTATTAGTTTTGAAAATGTTTAATATTAAATTCTATATATTTTCAATTTTCTATGTGATGTATGACATTTTATTGGGATTTATATATTGTTTCCTTTGGTGAGAATACTTATAAATTGGTAAGGTTTTAATACTTTTTATTATTATGTCTAGGGAATATTTGCATATTATTAAAATAGAATGTTGCATAAGTTTTCCAGCATAAAATAATAGTGATGTGTATTATTCAAATATTATTCTAGACTAGTTACAGAAAACTTTTATGTCTCTGATATGATTTCCTATAGCCAAAACGTATATTTAACATGATTTGTGCAAAATTTGCTCAATTATGTCTGTAAGTTGATATAACATTAATAACATTATTTGACAATGAGAGAGTTTATACATTAAACCTCGAAATATCTAAATAGGATGGATTTTTCACAAGATGCAAATTTCATAAAAATGCAGAGGTTCAGAACAATATCACCATAGTATCAAACAAAATTTGGCAAATAACTCACTCTTGTAACAAATTTGGAAATGTATAAATTAGCAAAATGGAAAGCAGGAACGACAGTAGCTATTGCCAAATCTTATTTTGGCTTTGAATATTGGAAATAATAAAAAAAAATGTGATCGCCCACAAGCTATTTGGTTATCAGGGTTATTAAAATTGACTGATGAACAGATTGAATGCAGATAGTGACGATACACAAGAAGATCTGATAATCATAAAATTTATAATCTCAAAATATGACACTATAGAAAACAGCTTTTCCATTCAATCAAGAAGATATACGTAAGATATTAACCAATATATAAACTTAAATTATGTAACAAATATGTTGGTATATTAATTAAGATTTCCTGTCTTCTGTAGCTCAGGACAGTGGGCATATTTTATGAATATAAATCATAATTCAATGAATTTTGAAAATCCGGATGTCGCTTAATTCAAAATATTAAAAAAATAGAAAGAAGGTAAGCATAATATTTATCTTCTTTTCAAAGCTTTAACAAAGAATTGAAATGGTCCACTTCATCTTTTTAAGCTATTTGTAAAATAGAAAGGAGAGGAAATGTTCAAGTTTATTGTTTAAGCATTTTAAGATTTAATTAAAAAATTAAATGTTCACTACATCCTTTTTTAATCTTTTTGAAAAATTGTACTTTTATTTTAAGCTTATTGTTTAAATTTTTTAAGCGTTAACAAAAAATTGAAATGAACCCTAGATCGTTTTTTAATCTTCTTGAAAAATAGAATGGAGGTAAACTACTCACCCAATCGGTTGGGAGTATCAAAAGTAAGGTCAGTTCAGAATGTAAAAATTTTGAGAGTAGCTACTTGGAACATCGGCTCCTTAACTGGACGTAATAACGAGCTAGCAGAGGTGTTAAGAAAAAGAAATATCCAAGTAGTTTATTTACAGGAAACTATAAATTGAAGTGGTTTAAGGCCAAATATATATAGGACATTGCTATAAGCTTTATTATAACGGTGAAGGCCTTAAAAACGGTATAGGAATAGTTGTTGTCAGAAACATTGAGCAAAGAGTTGTGTCTGTAGATTGAAAAACGATCGAATAATGTCTTTAAAAATATTATTAGACCATCAACCAATCACGAATATTATTTGTGTATATGCTTCACAAATATGATGATGCGATGCATTCACAAAGATGGAATTTTGGGAACATCTAGAAGCGGTTTTACAAGGCCTTCCATTAACTGAAACCAGGCTGATTATGGATGATCCAAATGAACATGTTGACAAAAAAGGAGGAACACCTAATAACGTACAAAAATAGTAGTAACTCAACTCAAATTGATTTTATACTATGTTAATGTAATTTTTTTATCTGCAATCCCGGTTATAAAATTATTCATGGTTAAAATTCGTAACTTTCTGCCTAATATTATTAGAAAAAAACTGAATGCCTGCATAAGCTAAACAAGTGAAAAATTTGAAAATTAAACGGCTTAACTGATTGCAGGTTTTGAAAAGCATTTCTCACGTTTATGCTATCATCTCAGCTAATTTGCTCAATGTGACGTCTTGCACTTAAGATAAATTGAATGTTTTCATGGTTACTTTTCTAACATTTAGTTTCATGCTTATCTGTATTTCTGTTCGCCTGGTATTAAATTGAAATATGAAAATTACAACCTATTCGCACTCTACAGTTCATTCACATGCATCTTTATTTTCCGCGTAGAATTATAATACTATTAGATTATCATGCAATATAAATAATAATAAAATAACAAAAAAATATTTAATATTTATGTGGGATAATTTATGATGAATTTATGAAATAATATTATATATGTGGAAATATACCTTTACCAAATGACAAATATTAAACATCCAATATCCATTCTATCCAGAAAATGAAACATAAAATATTTATTGCTACATAAAGGACAGTATAAATATTTTATCCTTAGGCAGCAATTTTACTAATACCACAGAATCAATACAATTCTACAGAATGTTAAAAATATGAATATAACTTTCGGACTTTTAGCGCATCTAAAAAGTAGCAGGTTGATTTGTCCAATAATCTCGATGTAAATGCATAACAGTTGCATATTTTCAATGTTTATGTATTGGGACAAAAGATGGAACATTAATAGAATTTGTATTAAGTTAATGATGTATATGATAATACAATTCAATATTATTCATTTAAAATTGATCGATAGCTGAATCCACTAATAATATTATCTTTTCCAGTAATAAGAAACGATGTTTTCAACCACGTAATAGGTAATAACCTATTTCTTAGTTATTTCTATAACAATCTTGTGTTATTTTACTATTTTTCCGATATCACACGTTGTTTTCATCCTTTATTAACTGAATATTTAGACAATCTTTGCATTTTATCCATTAATTACGCATATTTTCATGGAATTAAAATTTGTTATTTATGTTATTTTGTTACCAAGACCATAGCATTTACTTATTTTAACTCTAGTTTTTCATTCCTTTATTTTAGGTAAAGTAAAAACAATAGGACACACTAGAGCCCTGCAAAATGTGTTTCAAGTAGGCCCGGTCCGGCCTAACGAGTATTTCTGAGAGCCCGACCCGGCCCGTTCATAAGTTTGGAAGATTTTGTGCCGGCCCAGCTCGGCCCTGGTTAGTTGGTTCGCAACCCGGCCCGGCCCATCAATTATTGTTGCACGGCCCGGTCCGCCCAAATTTTTTACTTTCAATATACTTGGTATAAAAATTAGTATACATTTCTTAATTTATATAATTTAAAACTCGACTGAATTATAGTTTCTGTATACTATTTATAGATATAGTAACATGGCATAAGGAGATGTAAATGATCCCTAATAAAATAAAAATGTTTCTCTTCTATACTACTGTTTTGCATATGGCAAGTACAAAGTAAATAGTTATTCGAACTCGGATAAAAACGAGAATACCGCGCTTTGGGAAGAAAATCAGTAGTTTTAAAATGAAACAACTTCAACAACAAAAGCACTTCTAACTAAATTACTGACTTTCATAAATTCTAATATCAACTACAGTGCAATTGTTTTCAATGTAAGAGATCTAGAATGGTAAAATTTACGCACTTCAAAACTGATAGCATCATCCATTCCACATTTCTGTAACGGTTACGATTTTTTGACGAATTTATAGGAGCGTATTTTTCAAATAGCATTACAAAAATTTGTCTAGAAAAAGATACGGTATGCATTATTTAGTGATAAGACTTCAACGCTGAATATTATCAAAAGCATCATATAAAGGCTTCTTCTGTAAAACTATTCTATCAAAATTGGTAACTGAATATAGCCCGGCTCAACCAAAATTTGAAAATTGGCCGTGTCTGGGCGGGCCGGGCCGGGCCGCACCATGAGTCGGGCCGTGCAGGGCTCTAGGACACAATAAAAAATAGGTATTGTAATTCAGAAACTATAGGTGCATAACAAGGTTCAAAAAGGTTTGATCATCAAGAACAATTTTTGGAGCGAAGTAGCTACAAAGGATTCCAATGAACAAATTACACAGACATGGTTTTAGTTGTCAGTTTTTTAGTTAAGAAGTACAGGCTATGTCAGCATGATTTTCTTATGGGTACCTCTTAGGAATTATGTAGTAGTTAATACCAATTTTGCGATTGTAACTGAACTCTACTCTGTTTTCTTAATTATTAAATAGCAATATCATACTATAATTGGTAATAAATATGTTATAATTCAATTTATATACCGTGCATCATATGCATAATTTTTGCCAATAATATTAAGGTATATTCATCAATGCCTCCTTCCATATCTACCAACATTTACAAATTTCATTAAAGTGAAAGTTTTTCTCCAAAAAATATTACCATATAATTGCTTTGCATTAAATGCAATTATATAATTTAATATAAATAAAGTGAATAATCTGTTTATTGTTCACTTTTTATATCAATAAATGTTATGTCTTCTGACGAGTTCACATATTGTGTAATGTAATAAACGACTTAGGTTTTTTTATGTTTTCTTCGAAGAACTGTCTCAAGAGAGAGATCCGCATCCTGGTAAAATTTAATATAACATTTGCAATATATTATTATACGGCAAATAATATATGTTTCCTCTGGTGTCTGTCATATTGGCTTTTTCATTACTAAAAGTAAATATATACAAACAGCTAAGATGAATAACGAAAAAGGTTACATAATTTTTTCACTGTGGGGCAATGACACTGACGTTGATTTTGAATTTCTTGAATGTTTACAATTTTCAATGTTTTGTATGAATAAAATTGAGTACCAAAATATGTTTGTGATTGCTGTTGTTGGGTATGGTGAAAAAATTCATGGAAATAACATTAAAATCATCTTTATCTTTAGGGAAGACTGAGTCAAGATACATGTTATATACAGATATTGTCAGTGTATGACAATGAGCCGAACAAGTACTTTTATACCCTTATAGGAGGACATTTTGTGAGACTATACTGGAGATTAATAAGATTTCTATGCCTAGGATAGGATTGCAAACTTGATAGGATTTTCTGCTCAAACTGTGAATAAATTGTTAATATCTTAATTATTTCCAGCAATAGTCACCATCATTTGATTAAATAATATAATATACCTTAACTCTTATACAAGATTGCTAAACGATACATATTTATATGATGGAGCCTCATCCAATCACTGTTCTTATAACGGAAACTTATTCAAACTATTGAATCTATTGTAAATCATTTAGTGACCTGTCAATATATTAAAACACACCCACAGAGCTCATGATACATATTTATATGATGGAACCTCAATTCAAACACTATTCCTGTAATGGTCCCTCATTTAAGCATTATATTATAAATTACTATGCTGTTATGTCATATGCTGTAACAAAGAAGGAACAAAATAATTGTAAATCAATTAATAAGCCGTCAAAATATTAACAAAAAAAGAATATTTCCACAGAGGTCATGGAAATATCTATTGATTCTCGTGTGTAAATTTCAAAAATAAAGTATTATATCATATATCAAACATTGAGTTATTGAATTTTTATTATACGAAGTCTTCAACTGCTGCAAGCCTTTCAATAAGTAAATAAATAAACAAATTAGTGGCCATATAATTTCAGTGACAAAATGGACTTATTGACTATCATCAATGATACTTGGTGATATGGATTAGGAACAACCAGAACTGAAATTAATGCCTGGCCAAGTGTCAACTTAGGCAGCTGTTACCCGAGAATCGTTAACAAATGACCTCGAATCAGATGGAAATACGATGGAAGATTTTTGATTTACGATAACAAACGCGATATGGAATCTCGAACGTTAAAACAAAACTTATAGCGATAATATTAGCACAGGTGGTTCAAGAATTGAAGAGATATTTTTGGGTTGACTGAGATTCGACTGAATAAAAACGGAGCAAGGACTATATCCTCAGTTAAAACCAATTAATTTTCCGGAAAAACAAATAACATGGATTACAGTTGACGAGTCGGTTTATTGCTAAGTGCCTCTGTCGATTGGACGCCGATATAAGATCGAATAATCATAGCAGGATTCAAGAATAATGTAAAATTTGTAACAATAATAGTTCAGATTTGCGCCTGATGATAAGGAGACTTTTTATAGTTAACTTTCACACAGCCTTGTTGAGATTAACAGATAGAATATTGTCATATGGATGGGTGACGCTATTGCAAAGGTTGACTTGAACAACATGGACAAGGAGGCTGTTATATGTAAGAGTAGAGTAGGTGATATGAATAATAATTGCGAACTTTTTGTGGAAATGTGCAGTTATCATTACCTTGATGATTGAAAAAGAATACAGGAGGAGATCACTTAACACTTAGTTGAAGATGGAGAAATTCTCTGTTAGACGCTCGTAACTTTAGAGGCATAAATGTTTTAAGTGACCAATACTTGATTATTGTACAGATGAAATTAAAACTTATGGTAGAACTACGGGACGTATAAACGTTACTAAATTTTTTTTTACAACATTGCAGCTTGTGCACAACTCGGTGAAAATTCAAAAAACCAGAGGGACGCCTACCGTCTAGCAGGGAAATCAACCGAACCGTACTTTAGAATGAAAGTCCAATTCAATCTATTAACGGTATGCTGATCACAAATGAGATCAGTAAATGGAAAGATTGATTTGAGTACTTTTGTGAGCAACTAAATTGGCACGAAGTTCAGGTTGCTAAGAGCAAAGTATGGTTGACTGATGATATTCCAGCATTATGCAAAGAGTCAGGTAAATAAAGTTATAGCTATTATCGTGCACAACAGGATCAGTTGTTTTCGAACAGGCTGGTTTTAAGTCTGGTAGGTCTTGCACAGTGCATATCAACGCAGTACAGATTATTGTTGAGCAGTTGATTGAATGGCAAACGCTATTTTATATGCTAATTATCGACTTCAAACAGTCATTCGATAGTATTGATCGTGATATGATATGGACAATTCTAGAAAGTTATGGAATACCGTTTAAACTGATGAATATGATCCACTGTCTATATCGTAATTCACGGATATATTCAATCGTCACTATTGTCTGGGTTATGATCAAGGTAAACTCTGAACTGCTCTTGGTATTGCATGGGGTCTAAACGTTCTACTTAAATATTTTGACTTCGCTGACGACATTTGTGAGTCAGACATTAAATGAAATACCGTCGACAAGTCGATCTAAAAATCAGTGACGAAACTAATAAAAATTGGAACGTCGTTCAGGAAATAATAGCTGAAGTAGACGACTTCCAATATTTGGGAAGTTTGTCGACAATTGATATTGTTGCGCTGAAACAGATGTAAGGTTCCGTAAACAAAAAAATAGGAAAATGTTTGGTATGCTGAATGGAGTCTGACGGCTGTCACAAATTTCAAAAATTCTGAAAATGCGCATTTTTAAAGCAAATTGTTTATTGATACTAATGTATGGCTACGAAACATGGAAGGTGACTAAAACCATTGTGTCACAAATTTACGTTTTCGTCAATTGATGTCTCAGGTACATACTAAAAAATGTCTGGCCAACCACATTATCAAAGTTGTCACTTATGGAAACTGTCAGATCTGGTTCCAGTAGAAGAGGTTGGAGTGAAGTGATGGTGCTGACCAGATATCGAGAAAAATGGCGACGTCCAATGATTCCTACAGTGTAATTGATTTCTGCATTGTGCATAGGTTAGTGCGTTTAATGAATTGAAAACAAACACAAAAGACCCAAAGTAATCAATAGTAAAGTAAATTTAGCAGAAAAGTTCTTACAGCTATTTTAATCAAAAGTTCTTCATCACAAAATATAGGATTTAGCATTCCCTTAAATCTTATTGTTACGAATCAAAATACAAACCTATTATTTATGCACCCTCAATATTTTGTATCAATGTTTAATAATCGGTAATTAATTCACAACACGCTATATTGTATTCTGTAGATGTTTACTTATTTTTCAATATTTTAGTGATGCTCCAGTATTTAAATGAGAGATGCTAAAGAAAAGTATAAAATTTATTCTATTGACAAGAAATATCAGTTAAAAGGTCGATGTTTTGTTATGCATAATATGAAAGAATTTTATTGTTGTTCTACGTTTGCTGTGTCTGTATGTCTCATTCTTTATTACGTACTTTTAGAAACAAATTTATAGATTTTAAATTAATTTAGATATTAATCGATTCTTGCCATTTTATCAGGGTATATGTAAATTGGGGATTCTGATGATTGATACTTTTGAAATTTCCAAATTCAAAAATCCTTTATTAAGTATAATAATAATTAACATATTTGTTGGAAGTGTTTAAATTTTATGTGCAAGATATGTGGTAGTGTATACATTGAATTAGTACGGTAATTGGAAAAGGGATAACAAAAAAATTTGTGCCAGTTGATCCTTCACATCAAGTGAGCCAGTAATTGTAAATTCGCGGTTATAAATGGACGTTATTACAATGTGAGGTAGAATAAAATAGGCAGAATATTTTTAGTTTCTATAAAATCAAGCATCGTTTTTGTAAAGAATTTTTGAAATAATTTTCACAAAGCAGAAACTAGAGATATATCGGTCTATAGTTTTTTTTTTTAGAAATGCTGGATTTTTCTGTGGGTTTAAGGATTGGTATAGATATTGTAGTTTGACAGGGCCTTTAAGTATATGCGTTTTAAATGTTTTATTTAAAAGTGTACATGGTAATAACAAGAAATTATCAAAAATTTGTGTACGGCGTTTTTTATTTGAGTACCCATCGGAACCCTTACTATTGTTAGAAGTTTGTAATTTTGTTTCCCGTCCATAGAACGGATTTATGTCTTCATTTTCTCGCATAGTTTCCAATTTGTAGTAAGTAAATAATTGACAAGCTCTTGAAATAGCTACGAATTAAATGGCTTTTTGAACATATTTTGCAGTTATGTTTGAAACGAAACATAAAATTGTCTTTCATTACTCATAAGTTATGTTGTTGTTTTTCATTTTTAAAATAATGCTTTTTTAACATTGCAATCAGACATGACGATGGTAGAACATATAATGTTACCTATTATATAATAAATATGTGTACATAATTGGGGATATTCCTGGTAACGTTTTTAAATGGATATTTCAACACTATTATCGTATTATTTATATATTAATTAATTTTATTTACTTTTTTTTTTTTTTTTGTTAATGGTCTGTTTATTATTATATTTGCATAGTTTATAGTACCACTCTTTAAATTTTTTAACCACCAACAACCTATAAATTTACTAGTCCCAAATGATATGTTGTCAGTTTTTAGTTGCAAGTGCGAAACGTTGGTGGTGTGCTGAAATTTACTTATGTTTTAAGAAATAACACCCCAGAGAAGAAGAAGAAGAAGGTAACCTAAGAGTAAAATAAAATTACTTTAATACAAATTTATTATGACAATATAATATAGTCAGTTCCTTATATAAAACAATTCTGGAGTTATGCATAGTTATATAATGCATAATAAACAATGTTTGATAGAATTTTTCCCGGGAAATATAAGGTTTTTATGGGGATTTATTTAAAAAAAAAAATAATAAATAAAAACTGTGTGAAAATGTGTTGCCTAGGCGCTGAATGATGCCTGTAATCGAATTAAGGAAATATGTGATGATATGAAATAAATTTATGATGTGGATAAAACAGAAATTATGTTCGTTCCTTATTTTTTTTTAGAATTTTGTTTTTTTTTTTTTCCTGAATTTTTATTCACTTAATGTTAAAAATTGTAAAAATTGAAAATAAAAGTGAATTGCTTTTTGACTAAATATTTTGATTTAATATCAAAGTGATTCTTAAAATTATGTGATCGTTAAAAGTTGTGTGGTACTATGTGATCAGGTATTTTATTATAAAACTTTGGTTTCGAAATAATAGTTCTCATCGGCGGAACAAATTTTTATTCGTACAGTTAAATGCCTGTTATAGTTAAATAAATAGAGTTATTCTATTGAAATAATTGATAAAGAATTTATTTAAATTGAAATAATAAAACCATATATGTTTTCTAATAATTACTTTAATTACTTTTCCATATTAAATCTGGAATGCAGTGATACCTAATGTTATCATTTTGTTCATTTCAAATTTATCTGGAACTTTTATAAATTTTAAATTTAAAAAAATCTGGAAATTGTAAATATTTTACTGATAACCAGGAAATGCAATATAGAATATCACAATGTGTATTTTAAAACAATTTTTATCATATTTCATGCGTCACTTCCTTAAAATACTCGAAGAGAATATTTAAGTGTATATATATATGATCTCCGAAAGTATATTGATTCAGAATTGTTAATAAAATTTAAAATTTGCGTCCAAAACAACCGTCTTAGAGTAACTATGCATAAAAAGATTACTTTATCGTCTTCAAGTGGTTATCATTAACTGTGATTGCATAGTAAACCTGTCAAATCTTTCTTCTTCTGAGTCTTTCGTTAGGTCATAGACCTATCTTTTTCTAACAACGAGGATATATCTCGCCATATTTTCAGACAACTTTATAATACATGCGATTCTATTATCTGGCATTCTTTCGACGTAAAATCTCCAACAGCACCTCTTGTCCATCTAACTATGTCTTGAATTTGACATTCATTTCGGATATCATCACTTATGATTCTATCTCTGAGTGAATGACAAGTTAACACGTAAGACTACTTTTCTGTTTACCTCATAAGTTGTCTGGATTAGACGTATCACTGCGAGTTTCCTCTGAATATGTTAAAATAGGTCTTTCGCATTTTTTTATAAATTCGTACTATGATTACTGGTAACATGAACTAGTTTCTCCAAATTACGTCACGAAGGCGTTAAGATATTGATTCAACCCTATTGATTTTATAGCGAAATTCTGCAGTAACATCTCGATAGCTGCTTGTCTGGTCCAAGTAACGAAAGCTCATAACTTGCTAAATTGGTATATTATCTACTACGAGTCTCTTTGGCTATAACAATTGATTTTATTTTCATATATTAACTTGTTTAAGCTTTCAGCATCTTGATAAAATGCAAATACTAAACATTGCAAATCGTCCTCCTTTTCGACAATGTGAACAATATCATCCACATAAAAAATGATACTGATCCGTTGATTTCCCACTCTATAACCAATTCCAGTAAATTTAATTTCCAGTTTGATTTTGATTAGATCAAACTATCACCCTAACAAATTCCAGTTGATATTGGTATTCCGTTTGTGAGCTTTCCACTTACTTTAATTCGTATAATTGTAGTTAACATTTATCTGCTTTATGAGACCAGTTATGTTTTGCTATATGTTAGCCTCTGGATACGGTCGACATCTTGTGCAAGATCGACGAAGCACATGAAAACTGGTGTTGTATTCAATAGACTTCTCCACAAGTTGTCGTCACATGAATATCGAATCAATATCTAATCTGTTCTATCTGAAGCCATTAGCACTTTATATCAGTTTTACTGCACTTCGTAAATATAGGTATTGCTATACTAGTTTTCTAATCTGTGGCTATATCATTACGTTCAAGTAATTTATTGAACAATTTAACAATCTCAGCAATTAGCTTGTCCCCACCATATTTCAGACACTCATTTGAGATATCATCAATATCGGGAGATTTTCCATTTTTTAATGTTTTAATTGCTTTTTCAATCAGAATTTGGTTAATGTCTCAAATGAAACTATTCTGTGTTGATAAATAAATTTTGGAAATACGTAACCCATTGTTCATGCTTCCGCAGATACTGATGAATTTTGAGTATATTCATTTACATGCGTCTTCCTGTTTCTGAGAAGGTTCCAAATTTTCATTTGTCCACCATACTAAAACGGTTCCAGTATTCCTTTCTAATTTGTGTCACTTTGGCATTAATTTTCTTTGTAATTAGTTTATATACTCTGTATTTTACTTTGGTTTTTAGGCTTCACTTCTTTTGTAAACCATGATTTAAAGTTTGTGTTTTTTATGAATATTAACTAGACTTCATCCAACCGCTTCACTTGTCGCGTTATTAATATTTTCTTTTAACCTGCACCATGCGTCTTCAACGAATCTTCTTTTTTCCAATTTGTATATATATTTCACAGCGATCGATTGTAATCTTCAACAGTGTTGTGCGATGTATTTCAGTTATTGGGCACAGCTATTTAAGTTTTGTTCTAATACAGCTTTTCGTATATATTACATTCCGATGTGATGTTTTGGCTGGCAATTCCCTGTTGATTCAATTTATTATTATTTATTTTTTGTATTATTAAAATTGAATCTAGCGATTTTACAATTATAATTTAGTTAGTTCAATGCATATTTTCTTCTATCTTAACAACCTTTGACTAAAGGTGTTTATTACACTTCAATTTACTGTTCAAGATCACGAGAAAAAGAATAAGGATAGTTAGTGTCATTTGCTCTAGATTCCTTTTTATTTTGAGAAACAATAGTTTTATAAGGATAATATTAATATAATGAATATGTTCTCATTTACACAATTCATCTATAATTATACAACAAATTTGTTCATGAATTGTAGTAAAATGGCATCAGGCATTAAAGATTTAGTAATATTTTTCCGTTCTTTTCTGTTCTTATGAATAAATTAAATAATATTAATTGAATTCGTCACAGATCTTTTGTATATGTTCTCATTTACCAAGAAAATAATGTAAATTTTGTAAATGAGATCGTGATCGTGTACCTTAGAGACTATATTTATCTCCATCACAAACACGATCACAGTAGATATGAATTCTATGATTAGTGATCGTGGTCATTTAGATCATAGATTGTGATAATATTGTGAAAAAATATATTAGCAACATAACTACATAACTATTCACACAACACACTATTGAATTATTCAGATGTTTAACCGACTACTTCGTACATTATATTAGAAACCAGATGCAGTTTGAATAATGTTAATTTTTAACATTGTCCTTCAACCATAAAAAATTAATTATAAGTGCAAGTTGATCTGTGATAGTAGTTTCGTTATTTAACGCATCTACTTGTATTTCACTTATATAAATCAGATACAATTGTGGGATTGATTTGATGGAAAAAAGGAACCTTAATAGAAACAATTGGTTATATTATATATAATACTATACAGGTGCTTGGAATTTTGAATGTGACCTTCATTATGAATCCGCCAACGTATTCATAATATTTAATCAACAATATATATTTGTATTAGAATGTACATGTCTTTACGTTTTATCTATGATCATATTTGTAAACTTTCTTTATACAGCTTTTTATAGCGGTTACTTTTTTACGAACTTTTTTGCTCCTTTTATTCATTACGCGCCAAATTAATGAATAATAAACAAAATTATTTTATTATCATTACTTAACATTGCGGAACATAATTAAGTGTTAGTGTGGTAGCTCAATACAAATCATTATGATTGTTAAATTTATGCAAGGAATTATATTCTGTATTATTATACAATTGCTTAAATATTGATCGAATAAATTTAAGATTTAAACTCAATGTGATGGAATATGTAAATATTTAAAGCCTTAGTATGTGTAACTTGTTGGAAATAAAATTCATGATTATATACTTTTGAGTTTTGGTATAAGAACCTATTTTATAAGTCAGCATATACTTAGTTTTTTATTCATAAAAAAATCCACATTATATGTTTACCAATTAAACTTAAATAATATACAAGAAGTAAAGAAAACAGTGCCATCATGTTTTTAACCGATTTCTTCATTCGTATGTATAATTCAGTGAATCCAAAACTGTATTGAATGATAATTTTTTGTGTGATATGATTGAGGAATCAGTTTTTGATGATGCCATTACCATGTTTGAATAAAATATATGGATATTTACTAAAATTTTCATAAATGACTCAAACTGAATACAATAATGTTATGAACATTATTGTCATAGTAATTTGATGCATCTGTGCCATATGGCCAGTTTTTAACAATGTTGAATAAAGCATAAATGTTCAATATCTAGTATCCAATATCTAATTGCAAATCTATAGTAATTACCTCAATTTTATTAATTAAGGTAATGACTATAGATTTTATGTTCGAGATCTTACAAAATTATTCATTTGGTGAAATGCGAGTGCTCGTACTCGATATAACTAGCGCTTTTGACAATGTTTGGTGTCAAACATTATTATCCAATCAATCATCTTATACTATATATTTTGAGTTGAGAAATTTGATTGCTGATTTCCTAAAAAATCGTCATATTCATGATGTTTTGGAAAGCATTACTTCTGATACTTTAAAACTTGATACCCTAATTTTCTTCAATTCATAATTATGCTGATGTCTGAGATCATGATTAATTGTTTGTGTGAAACTATGAGCTATACTTTTAGCAACTTTAAAATGAGCACACTTCAAATGTATATCTGAAAAATATAAAATATCTTCAGCAGAAAATGAATAAACTAATATTGTATTTGGTAACTTAAATTAGAGACAACAAAAAAATGTTTCTAATGAGTTCAATTTTCTCTGAATCTTTGATAAAATTAAAAACATTAATTATCATCCGATTATTAAAATCTAAAATCGATAAGTTTAAGCTAAATTATTTATTAAAGCGATTAAGGCAGTTGATATCAAATACTTAGAACTTAAATATGTTATTGGATCTGCAACGTAACGAAAAAGACGCTAACAGGGTTTATTCTAATGGAAGATTTATCATCATCTATTGATTTTAGTTTACTAACAATTTTTTTTCTCCCAAAACATAAGTTATTATTTTAAAAACTTTAAAACATATTGATTAAATTTTAACTTTGGTCAAGAATAAGAGTTTTTAAAAATTATCATCTATCCAATATTTTTTTGATTAATAGCTAAAGTTCTATGTACGTTTTAAAGAGCTATATTATGATGACGCTCTGTCACCAATTTAAATTTTCGGTTATTACATATATAAGAGTTCTTAAAGTTAGTTTACATTACAAAAAATTTAAAAAGTTTTGAACTGGTCACTAATTATACAATTACATTGATAACAATTTTCATAATTGTGCACACCAATTAATTACTGTCAGAAGCTGTTAACTAAAGTATTTGAATTAAAAATTCAATTATTAAGGCAAGTGTGAAAAAGCTGATTATACTAATAAAATAACGGAATAATTTTAAAATAATTTCTAAAATCACATTGAATAATAATACAATTTGCAGATTATCACAAAATTATTAATTCAATTAAAATCAATTAATTAATTTTTAAAAAAAATAATACAATAAGAGAGGACAACACTCAATATTGCATTATTTTTTTTTTTAAAAATATTTATTTAATAACTTACCTGTTGTTTAACAATTCCGAAAACATTTTGAGAATCTTAAGATGGTAAAATTTACGTGAAAGAAACAACGTGCTGCAGATGAACATTATGTTTTAGTTCTTCAATTTGCTTTACTAAAATACCATCGCAATTGATCTCATATAACTATGTGTTCTATTTTACATTGTTATGTGAAATTTAAAAAGTGTCTTATTTCAAGGTAGATGATAATAACAAATTAAATATTTAAATCGTTTTTTTATTACATTTTTTAATTTTTTTTTTTTTTTTAAATACAAAACAACACCGTCCAAAGAACACACAAAATTAATTTAGCACTTTGCAAATATGTTGTACTCATTTCTTAAGATATGCAAAAATTAGCAATAATTGTAAAACAGTTAAAAGTTATTAATAAAATATCATTTGTGAATTTTGAAATAAAAATTTTTGAAATTTAAAAATTACTAGATTATATTATTTTAAATTGAAATATTTTTAATAAAATTAAAAATCATTGAAGCATTTCGTTGGA
>JANSTX010012478.1:6855-18165 GCA_027564355.1 Penthetria funebris
ATCTAACGTAACAAAAGCGTAATAATGACAATCAATTTAAATAAATATATAATATAAATACCTTCATTACACACAACAACTTCGCACTTCTTAAACAAATCTGTAAACTTAACAAAAAAAAAAAATAAATAAAATTCTATACTACAAGTAATTATGGTACGTACCAATTGTGATTTATTCTTCAAAGAAAATGCCAGTGTTATATTCGATATGGAGCCAGATTCTATACGTGAAGAACATATCACCAATATAGACAAGGTATTCGTGAACTCTAATCATCACCAAAAACATACTCTATTGACTATAGATATAGATATGAAAACTATATATACTTGAGGCTATATTGTCAATAAAAATTATTTCCTTTCTTAAATATTGGTCTTGTTACAATTGTTCTCCAATCTGTATAATATTTTATTAATTTTTTTGAAATCACTGTGTAAATAGCAATTTCGGTTACCGGATTTTCTCTATACCATATTTCATACATACACAATACATACAAAATATCGTCAATGCTAGAGTAGTTACCATTCCTTAAAGTTTTAATAGTCAGTTCTATTAAAATTCGGATATAATTACAATACTATCATCTGGTTTTGTGTGCTTTAGTATGTTCATAAATATAAAAATATTGAAAATGATCCATTATTCAGCAGATATTGATGAGTTATGCACCATATAAACGTTTAATGTCCTAACTAGTGGTCTTAATTAAATTTATTTATTCAATCAATTTCAGAAATAGTCTTGAATGTTTGATACTCTATCGTTTGTCAGCCACTAAGACCTTTATTTTTTTCAGTAGCCATATGGTTTAGTTATTTTATTTGACATATGTGATAATGTCTCTCAATTTAACAGTTACATTTGTGGTCATTTTTATGTTTTCTTTAAACTTACTCCAAACTAATATTGTTTTTATGCCTATATTCTGGAGTCTTATAATTTTTTATATCATTCGTATGATAAATAGATCAGTACCCGAAATCATCATCAACATCTCGACAATTACACTACATAATTACTCAGTAGAGTGCAATATTTTGACTTTTTTGCTTATGGTGGCACAACGATGTTAAATTACAGTCATTGAAGTATTTTTCTTTATCTGGCCGACCTTCAACACAACACAACGAAGCAGTTCGTGAGAGTGTTACTAAGAGTCCATATCAACTCGGCGCCGTGGTCAAGACTTAGATATTTCGAAAAACTATCTACAAATCATTCTCACAAAGGATACACATCTTCATGCTTTAAAGTTCAATTAACTGAAGAACTGCAATCTACTGATCACAAACAGCGAAAAGAGTTTATTGAATGGATGCTGGGACAAAATCAACAAATGAATGCTGTTTTTTCAATTAAAATCATTTTCAAAATTATCATATTTAGAGTTCATGAAATCCACAAATGATTGTTGAGAAACAAATGCATTAACAACGTATTACATTTTGGTTAAAATTTTGGGCTGAAGACATCATTGGACCAGTCAATAACAGTTAATGGTGCCTGCTATTACGACATGATAATTCTGTTTTTTGTGCCTAAATTGTAAGAAATGATTGTAGATGATATGTGGTTCCAACAAGACGATGACACTTGCAATGCAACCCAAAAAACAATTAAATTATTTCATAAGACATTTACTGGTCATGTTTCCCGTTTTGGTGATCAGAAATGACAGCCGAAATCATGCGATTTAACACGATTTAACTTTTCACTTTGGTGTCTTTTGAAGTCTAATATTTATGCCAACAAGCTCACGAACCATCTAGCGCTTGTAGGAATAAATTGAGCAGTGTATCAACAAAATTCATTCACAGCTACCTTATTTGTAATAACATTTTCCACTTCATGTGGAATGACGGCATTGATTGGCCACAAAATACATTTTTTTTTATGATTTCACTTACGATTCTCCTCACGAATTTAAATAAATCAGTCAAGAAACTAAAAATGTAAATGGTTTGCGAACACAATCGAAATTTTTGTGGTACGTTTGGAATTCAAAATTTATCGGTTAACTTATTATTATTTCTTACTTAAGTTGCTTGTAGATAATTTTTAGTCAAGTTATACCTCCATGTGGTGGCCACCGGCAACATAGTTTGATACTGACATCTAATCAGATACGGCAAGTTTTAATATACAACTCCAACAAATCTAGGCATCTGTGCCAAATTGTACAAGAAACGGCAACTAATGACCTCCGATCGATTGGCAATACTATTTGGATACTTGCATCGACAAAACTGGAGCAGGTGGTTTAAGAATTGAAGTGGTACAAACTCCGATATTCTGGCTGGAAAACGAAAAGAATATAACTCCAATCGATTTATTATATAAGCATATTGTGTACGGTATAGCTACAGTTAGTTTTATACACAATACAATTTATTACTCATCATCAGTGACACAATATCTCAATTTATTGGATTTTCATTAATGCTAGTTTTTTTCAATTTGATTGCATTTTCTTGCATTCAAAAAATATATTGTTATTATATTATCAAATCATCATCATCTTAAAATTTGTTGTTTTCTATCATAACATGTAATTTCAAGCAAAAAGTGACATGATTTTTACTAATAAACTAAAAAACTTGTTATTTATCCTTGATGGTGTAAATACTGATTTTGAAATTTTAAGATTTTAGTTGACCACTGATGAATAGTCATCACTAAACGTTAACATATAACATTAAACATTAAAATTTTGTTACGTATAAGCACCTCAACTATAGAAATTCTTTGATCATTTAATAGTTGAATAAAAATCTACTTTTCATATCCTTTTTATATCCTAATAATCGAACATTTGTTTTATTTTAATATAAACTTACTAATTGTCTCACTTTAACTTAACTATCACTCTAAACATTCGAATTTTCATACAATTTTTCCCAAATTTTCACATTTTCACGAATGAGACGACAGTCCATGGTTAATATATAAAACGTAAGTAGATAACAGTATATTTTATTTTATATACAATATTATCAAGCAATTGATATGAAAGAGATAGAAAAAAAATCATTTAACTGAATAAGGAAAACCTTTTAAATTTATAAGTAAATAAGAGAGATATAAAAATAAAAGCTAAATAAACTACATAAGAAAATTTTGTTATATACCTAATTCGAATAGTGACGGTCAACTAAGCACATACGATGGTTTAACCACAGGAAAGCCTGTATTTATTGTGATTTTTTACAGTATTTAAAAAATTGTCGCGCGAACATTTGAATTTGTTAAGCGGGTATTAGAGAAAAAAATACATTGTTTGTTAATTTTATTTTAAATAAAAAAAAATGAAATCAAATGGTAAAATAAATATTATGTAGAAGAGTTCAAGACCAAAAAATAAAAATAGTGTATTTATTATTTAAGTATTTAGTTTTTAATTGCTGATATATAATTTGCATTTTTATATAATGTACATATAGTGTTAAATTAAAAAATAAAAAAAAGTGACCATAATTTCATAAATAATTATTAAATTAATTTGTGAACATTCAATATGATGGACATTGGCATGTATGGCAATCATCATCACAGTTCACATACAACTAGTTTTCAAACAATAAACGAAATGGGTCCGGGTGGTTATTCTTATTTTCCTAGTCATCTTCATCATCACCATCATCATCACCAACAAAATCTGTTAAATAGTCAACAACAGCAACATCACCTACAGCAGCAACAACAACAACAGCAACAACAACAACAACAACAGCAACAACAACAATCCACATCAGATTCAACAACTGTATATAATAATAATCAACATAATAATCATACAAATAGTACAACGCCAAATAGTACACCAACATCAAATTCTTCAAATTCCTCAAATAGTCACATTTATCATCCACATTTGTATAGTCCATCGGCTGCCGAATATGGTATAAATACAACCAATAATTCATCACCAACTGAACAAACATTCTATGATAATGATAATAATAGTATGCATTCAAATTTTTATGGTAACACCGTTTCTGGTGGTGGTGTCTCAACATCAGTTGGCACCAGTCTTTCGGTCACAAGTCTTGGTGGTATTGTTAGCGAAAGTAGCCAAACAATGAACAATAATCAACAATCAAATTCAATTGTTCAAGATTCACATATTATAAGTTCAGATAATGGTTTAAGTTATACAAATTTAGATTATATGTATAGTCAAAATCCACATAATAGTGGTTTGTATTTACATGGAACAGATGAAAAAATATCACTAAATCATCATTCTTATAGTCTTGGTGATGATATTTTAGTTGAATCTGGACCAAATGAACATCATTCAATTGTACCGGCAACATCACCACCAATTTCATCATCATCGTCAACATCATCTTCAAATGCTGCCGCCGCTGCGGCTGCTGCTGCTGCAGCTGCATGGCATCAACATCATCATGATCATCATCACTCCGCAGGATATTTAGATAATTCATTAGCTGTTGCTGCAGCAACAGCTCATCAAATTAGTTTAGGTTCAATGACAGGTTTATCATCACAAAATCAATTAGGTTCATCAGGTAATGGATTAACTGTGCATGCATTACAAAGTCATCATCATCAACAACAGCAACACCATCAGCAACAACAACAGCAACAACAACAACAACAACAACTTCATCAGCAACAACAACAACATCATCTCCAACATCAACAACAGCAACAACAACAACAGCAACAACAACAGCAACTTGTATCACAACAACCAACGTATAAATGGATGCAAGTAAAAAGAAATGTGCCAAAACCTCAATGTAAGTGATTATGTATGTTATAATTAATTATATAATTTTTTGTCTGTACATTATGGACAATAAATAAGATGCCAAACATTCCGTATAGTAATATAGTAGAGAAAGAAAACTAACTATGAAAATTGCAGTAACCAGACAATAATTCAATTCAATTTCAAATTCAAATTTCAGTCAAATTTATACTATTTTTCACTAAATTTAGTAATACATTATTTTTTTTTTAAAATGCTCTTTAAAATTATATATCACTTGTATACTCTTTTAAAGCTACATTTTTAATTAACGAACCTATACTTACACCCACATGGTACCGCTTAATCGAGTCTATTCAATTCGACAGTTTGATCGAAATCAGAAAAATATATCATCTGAAAATCGGATGATTTTTTGATATAGAAAATTATTTACGAAGAATACTGATTTATTAATTTATATGCTATTAAATTACTATTTTGAAAACGTATTATATGATCTAAAGACTGCAAAATTTTCTCTCTGTTTTATTAACGCAGCTACTAATTTCAGTTTTACGGAATACTCTACTGAATCGAACAACTATATTATTGCTTGTTGTTTTAATTCGAAAATCTCAATTTATAACAATTTTATATAACATGAATATTGAGATTGACAATTAAATAGTCTGGTGCTACCCTATATACCTTTATGGTCCGTCTATCTTTTCCTACCATTCGCTATGCAGATAACAAGTAGCAAAAAGAATTAACAATTTTGAAAAACTGGTGACATTGAACAAAATATGTTAAAAATCAACTTCAGATTTGGGTTAATCTAACCAGCATTTAATATAACCTATATGCATTACTTTCTCATTTAAAACGTTCTTATGAACTTTAAAAGATTTTTTTATGAAATGTTTCTAAGATTATTTATAAACATTTTTAATTTATTACCATCTCAACATTCTCACTCCGATTGTGTGTAATTAGTGCATATGGTCTCTAACAGTGTATAATATTTAATCGTAAGTCATTGCTGGTAGAAAAACGATTTCATACACGTTGATTTTTGGGAGCATATTTTGATCACCCGAACACCGATCTTCACATGATACAATTGTAAGATTATTTAAAAAATATCACCAATAATTCCTTATATTAAACGATTGCAAACATGCAAACAATGTAATTTGAGTATTTCTATCGCATCCTAAATAAATGCATATTTTGTTTAAATTCATTTCAATATTAAATAAGTCTCATTTTATCACTTAGAATTGCTGTTTAAAAAAAAGTATTTTCATTAGTTACTGGTAGCGACCAATAAGTCAATCAACAAGTTTTATGCCATCAAAATTATCACTTTCCACTTCGTATTATATGCATTATGTCGATAAGTTACAATTTTAAAAAAAATTATAATTGCATATATTTATGTATATAAAACATTATCAAACTATATCAACATCATTCATCATCATTATCGCCATCATCATTTTTATCTTGTCTTCATCATCTATAAATCATTTAAATGATCTATGTACAAGTGAAATTTAAAAAATTAATGATTCCTGAACTAAGAAACATCATCACACCACCGTAGTGAACAAAAAATTATATGCAAAAGTTGTTTGAAAATATATACACACTGAATAAGGGTAAACAACCCAATTTCAACCAATTCAAACCCTTAATTATATAATCTTCTTAAGTAGGTAGGTAATCAATGAACCTGTTTATTAAAAGATAACAAACCAATAAATATCCTTGATGATTTGTAGAAATTTATAGTTTTTATTATAGAAAAAAGGCCAAATTTATAATAAAAAAAAAAGATCAAAACACAACAAATTCAAATAATATAAGATAGTATGAATTGAAAAAAAAATTTAAAAAAAGTTATATCTAAAATATGTCAAATTGAAACAAGTCTGTGCTTCTGTCAATTAATTTTTGATTTGAAATTGAAGACCTTGCCGACGGGTCGTCGTAGATGGTTAGCTGTAGCGTCAATGAACAACAGAAAAAAAAATAAAGTATCAAACATAAAAATTAAATATTAATAATCATCAAGAATTTAAATATTTCTTAATCAAGAAAATGAAAAATAAAAATTCTTTAAACATTCCAAGATGATGAATCAATTTTATTAAAAATGTGCATTATTTTGGTACATGATTTTTATGTATTTTTCTTCATCACATATTATTGAAATTATGAGTCTATGAAAAAATTTGAAAATTTTGCATGATTTTATTGAAATTCATAATCGTATGAAAGTTTAAATATTTAAAACATACGTGTACTTGACTGTCAAAATTGTTTGTGGAAATAAATATCTATAATAAATATAAGGATGAAATTAAATGAAGTATATTGTATATGATCTGCAGATAATATATCCTTGTATTTGTATATGACAATTGTACTTTGTAACAATAATTTTGAATTTGCAATTTCAATATTAAAAATGTGTCGTTTAAGCTGAGTTTCAACCTGTATCCTTATGATACACTACCAACTGCGCCATCGTGCAACTAATTCATTTATGTTAATTTTAAAGTTACATCTAGTTATTTTTGTGCTTTTTTTTCTATTTTTAAAATGTAATTTCGATGTTATTATATTGTTGTTCAAAGTAAATAACAAAAAATAGTAATTAAGTTACCTTATAAAAATGAAAGATGAATAATACACTTTTATTCCATCGATGGATGGATTTACAATATTGCATCCCGCTTGTAATATATATATAACATGATCATTACAAGCGTGGGTCTTTAATTGATTAATTTCGACGTGATCATTGATTTTTATGTTTAAAAGAATATAATATCATATTATTAGTACTGACAGATTTTTAAGGTGTGAATGCAACAAAGTTTTCTTAAAATTTGTTATTTGATATTATAATTTAAAAAGAAAAAATTGTTTTCTTTTCATATTTTAATATACAGAAGAGCTCCATTACACATATATTTATTGATTTTATTTTGTTGGAATTGTGGACTTGTGGTACCTGTTTGCGGGTATATTTTTTTCTGTTGGCTTACATTTTTTTTTATCAACTTCATAATAGCCAATTTAAGATATTATATATCAATATGAATTTAAAATAATTAAATTTAAGGTATATTTGTTTTAAACATTTTGAACTCATTCAGAAAATCGTTAATATTTTGTAGTTTTAATTATACTCGTAGTCAGTTTTTTTTTTTGTTTCTGCATACTTAAATTTTGAATTCATTCATCATAATGATTTCAGAAAACTTGATTCATATCATTGATAGTATCATATTTCATATATATTAGCATAAAAAAATATTAATATGGTTTCTTTTCTCAATTTGTACATATGTTTGAAATCTATATCCTAAATTATTAAAAATTTAGATGCTATTGAAATAGAAAACTAATTGCTTGTTTGAATAATTGTAAAAATATTTTTTTATTAATATTTAGAAACCAAGTTTTTTTCTTAGCCATTAATTAATATATACGAATCTGAATGTGAAACTGAAATAGTATCAAACCGAAATTTATGCACACCACTACTGTATATACTGTAGTCCTTAAGAAATGTAATTGACCTCTCTAGTCAATCATTCATATGTGAAATAATTACTGGTAGTTCACCCTACATCATCATAAATTCTATTAAATTGATAAGTACATTTCGTTTGTTCAAAATAAAACTCTGCCTTGTATCATAAAGCATGTATGTATATTTGGCATCGCTCTAATTAGAACTAATTTCTATATATTATTACAGAGCAAATATACATTGGTAATATAAGAAGTCAGATTATACCAACAGTTTCCAGTAAGGCTTAAGGTCTGCGTTCCTTCAGAAAAAGTTCTGTTATTGCTAATAATTATGATATGATTTCAGTTACTGAAACAGTTTTTAGCGAAGAAATCTGTTTCCCATAAGATTTAGTTCTTAACTTGTTACCTCTAAATACTAATTCTAATAAACATTTATGTTGTAAAGTTAATGTGAGTAAATTAAATCTTTTTTATTCAGTTTGTTAAATCATCCTTGTACTTTACAAAAATTATTTAAGGAGAAAAACTGATGTATACTATGATTGTGTCCGGTGGTACCGCGAGAAGAGAAAGATATGTTGAACAACTACAATATGTATAATCGATTTCTCTACTCACCACTTTATTTTTATCATATGATAACATAAAGTAACAATTACAAACAATTAAATTATCTTATAAAATATATAAATATATACTAATAAAAACTCTTTCATTGCAATTGCAACAATAACAAAAAGGATAACTTCATATCAAATCGACAGTAAAAACCTTTATAAAAAAGCAAAATATTCTTAATACATTATATATTATTGTTAGCATACAAAATGATTTTTAAAATTATTAAAAATCCATTAAATAAATATACACTAGTACCGTAAATATAGTGAAAAAGGTCATAATTACAATAATACTAAATCCTCATAAGTTCATTTACTTTTACTGACTGATTATCAGTTAAAATTATCATGAATATATTGAAATAAACCAAGCGCATTCAGCTTTCTTGACATTTTTCAGAAGGGTAGATTTAAGTTAGATTTTAGATTTTTGTCGCACCCGCAACAGTAGGTGATTAGGCCAATTTGAATACCACAACATACCACCCCCATTTATTTAAATTAATATAAATAATTAGGTTAACGATAGTACCATAAAATATTAGTTTTGAAAAATGTACTCGAATGTATTATACATTATATGTATGTATATAATACAATTTAAAATATTCACAACAATAATTATTATATCATGTCTATAAAAGTTAAATTTGAAACAAAAATTTAATTTTACTGATGTGTATTAAATTCAACATCCCTATTCCACTGTGTTTATGAAATAAATTCTGCAAATTTTCCAAGTATACATAATTTTACTTCAAATTCAAATTCTACTAAAGACTTTCATCATTACCGTGCATTTATATAGTAAAATCGTTTTCGAGGGTTAACATTGAGTATCTTGACACTCACGCAACCCTTCAAAATGAAACCAAATTGAATATATAAATATATATACGTTTAAAATAAAAAAAAAATAATAGTAAAAATAATACTTTACACCTATTTATTTTCAGTATAAAGTATAAATTAGAATAATAGATTTTTGTTATAGTAAAGTTTAAGTACGTTTTTATTAACCGAAAGAAATTTATTGATTTTCAAACTAGAAGTGAAAATTAGAACGTTTGTTTAAGAAAAATATGTATCCTTTCAAGAAAATGAACAGCTAATTCAATTTACGTGTTAATGAATGGGATTAATTACTTAATTATGTAATATTAAAATAAAATTTAATATTTATATAAATAAATTTCAAAATTCACACAATTGATTGTAAACTAGTCGTATAATACAAGCCCATGTAGACTCTCAAGAGTCAAGACCTATAATCGATCTCAAAAATATTGTGTACATTTGTCATTAGGATTTGATCGGTGTTTAAAATTAAATTTATGCCATAGGGAGTGATAACACTTTTATTTTTTATTAAACCAAAATAAATGGGGCTTATATTTGCAAAGAGAATTAGAGGACAGGAACAACTGCCACTATAAATGAGAGCATAGTCATTGTATCTGTTTGTGTGCTAAATTGCTTGCACCTGAGTTTTCCAAACATATGGAAACTTTCAGTTATGATTACACTTAATTTAATCATAATTAAAAAATCAGAAATAATATTTCAAAATTGATTTTAACATTTGACATTGTTGAGATAGATCCTAATTCTGACCTACATGATCAGCAGCTCCATTATCCCATTCTCTTAAACTGAAATAAGAAAATTTTATTCAATATTATTAGCATATATTATACTTAGTCATTATTTCATTACTTTGATTCTGCTTTTCATTGTTGCTATTTTGTTGTATTGACTCATTTTTCGATTGTGGGTGTTGTCTTCAATACCTCAAATTTTTTACTGCCAGTAGTTATCTGACATTGAATCCCATTTTACTATATACTGAATGACCAAAGAGAACTATGATAAGCATTGGATAGAATATAGATAAGAAAAAGTCAATTTTGGAACAAGATAAATAACGTTTACACGCCTTCATAACCTGAGCAGCTCCGCTTCAATTACTTATTCGAATTATATTTAAATGTAAAACATTTTAAATTTCATTATTTGATAATAAAAATTGTTGATCTAAATATTACATAAATTTACGATTTGCTTTTAGAGAATCCTTTTTTTTATTTTATTCTATATGTCTACTCAGAGTGTTTCATTATACTCGACGTCTATATAATATTTCGTATATATTAATAATATTATATAATATAAAATTTCATCTGCTTGGCATATAAATAAGCTAATGATATTTTCTTGTAATGTAAATAACTAAGGTAAATATTATGCAACCGTAAAATGATATATTGGATTAGGGGGACGACGATGTTTGATCCCTTAAAACATTTTTATATTTGGGTTTCATTCAATTCAAGTGGTTAGTTAAGATATGATCAAAGATAAAAGTGTTTATCTATCCTTATAGTGAACATTCTCTCTTATAGATCT